>JAHHZJ010010399.1:0-13963 GCA_021437245.1 Aegilops speltoides
CAAGATCTCGGTGCAAACACAAATTTTTCTACCCTTATCTCCGAAGTTTATATTTAGCATTCATCGCTCAATGTTTTCCATTTAATTTTCAATTGAGCGTTCTTTAGCATCAAAATTAACCTTCTCGAAGATGGAAGAGGCAAAAATCAATAGGTGCGGGTGGAAACCATACACAATTTCAAAGGGCAATCTTAGTAGTAGAATCAATGACGATTATAAGCAAATTAATTATGGCAAGCCCCCACATTTTCTTATTATTCTTCAAAACAGCCCTAAGCATAGTAGACAATGTTCTATTGACTACTTGGTTTTCCATCGGTTTGGGGGACAAGTATACTAAAAGCGTTTGTCCCCAACAGCCCATAAACATCTCCAAAAAGTGGCTAGAAATTTAGTATCACGATCTGAAACAATAGTATTTAAATAAGAATAATTTCACGAAAGAACAAATGGTAACATTAACATCATGCTTTTATGACATGGTATAAATGTGCCATTTTAGAGAATCTATCCGACAACAAATATTATCCCCCTTCTTTGTTGAGGTAAACCTAAAACAAAGTCCATAGATATATCCTCCCAAGGAACACTAATCAGAAAGGCATTTATAAACCATGAGGATTGAGTCGTGACTTAGCTTTTTGACATGTAAACAAAGCGCTCAACATCCGTCTCATCTTTGGCCAAAGAAATGTGTAGCAAGTATATCCTCCGTCTTCTTCACGCCAAAGTGTCCCATTAGTCCTCCTCCATCGCCTCCTGCAACAACAAAAGGCAAGGAGCTAGCTGAAATGCATAGCTTGTTAGAGCGAAACACAAATCCATCATTAACGACAACTTGTTCCATGTTCTACCTTCTTTACAATTCGCAATACATCTTTAAATTCAGCATCATGCCATATTGATCTTTGATGGTCTCCAAACCAAATATTTTAAAGTCAAGTTGTGAAAGCATAGTATAACGACGAGACAATGCATCGACAATAACATTTTCTTTACCCTTCTTGTGTTTAATGACATAAGGGAAAGTCTCAATGAATTCAACCCATTTAGCATGTCTACGATTCAGTTTAGCTTGACTTTTAATATGTTTCAAAGATTCATGATCGAATGTATAACAAATCTTTGGGCCATAAATAATGTTGCCATGTCTCTAAAGTCCGAACAAGAGCATATAATTCTTTATCATAAGTAGAATAGTTGGACTAGGCCCTCAATTTTTGAAAAGTATGGAAGGTTTGCCATCTTGTAAAACACACCTCTAATCCAATTCCTAGCATCACATTCAAGCTCAAAAGTCTTATTAAAATCGGAAGTTGGAGTAAAGGGCATGTGTCAACTTATCTTTCAATATCGTGAAGGCTTCTTCACTGCGGTACCCCAAACAAAAGGCACATCCTTCTTTGTAAGCTCATTAAGAGGTGCAGCAATGTGCTAAAATCTCTCACAAAACTCCTATAGAAACCGAGGCCAAGAAAACTCCTCACTTGTGTGACCGTTTTGGGCTGCGGCCAACTCTCAATAGCTTCAATCTTGGCTTTATCAACTTCAATTCCGTGGAGTAACAACATAGCCAAGAAAAGATATTGATCGTGCAAGGTGCACTTCCCAATTACCAAACAAGCGTGCATCACGTAGAGCATTAAAACAACGTAAATGTTCCAAATGTTCTTCCAATTTGCTATAAATCTATATCATCAAAATAGACTACCACAAATCGTCAATGAAAACCGTAAAACTTGTTCATTAGTCTCATGAAAGTACTAGGTGCATTAGTTAACCCAAAAGGCATGACTAACCATTCATATAAACCAAACTTAGTTTTAAATGCTGTTTTCCTCATCTCCCAATTTCATCTGAATTTGATGGTATCCACTCATAAATCAACTTTGGAGAATATTGTGAAACCACTCAATTCATCAAGCATATCATCTAGCCTAGGAATAGGGTGGCGATAACGAATAGTAATATTATTAATGCCTCTACAATCAACACATCGTGATGTACCATCCTTTTTGGCACTAGAATAATAGGAACAGCACAAGGACTAAGGATTCGCATATATAACCTTTGTCGAGCAGCTCCTATACTTGACGCATAATCTCCTTCGTCTCCTCTGGATTGAGTGCGGTATGGCGTGCGGTTGGGTAATGATGCACGGGAATTAAGTCAATTTGATGCTCAATCCTCGAATAGGTGGTAATCCGGTGTACGTCTTATGGAAAGCGTCGGCGAACTCTGCAAAATGTTAATGAGCGAGGGGCAAGAAAAGCCGTCCTCAAATGAAAATAATGCCTCTTTGCACACAAAAGCATAGCAAATAGATTTGCTGAAATCTAGCTCATCAATATCAGATTTGGTGGCAAGTAAACATGCACTTTTAATTTAATTTGAAGCAACGATGGATGGTATATTATTAGGCTTCATGTGTTGCTCAAATTCTTTTGCCACAATCTGATTTTCACTCTTATTTTCTCTGTTTTGCTTTATTAGCTCTATTAATATCATCTTTCAAAATGGAATCAGGAGTCATAGGAAGCAAAGTAATATTTTATCCTTATGAACAAGAGTATCTTGATTGTTTCTACCATGGTGTCAAATTTTATCAAATTGCCATGGTCTACCAAGTAATAAGGAACATGCTTGCATAGGTACCACATCACAATCAACATAATCAGCATATGTAGAGATACTAAAATGCCACTGACAGTCGTGTTACCTTAACCTTGCATGTTGTTGAACCATTGGATGTAGTAAGGATGTGGATGTGGTCTTGTGGTGAGAGATAGCTTCTCCACCATCTCCATGCTAGCCAAGTTGTTGCAGCTCCCTCCATCTATGATGGCCTTGAATAGAATGTTCCTTCACAACTCCTTTGTATGGAACAATTTATGCCTCTGATTTTGCTCAGCTTGTGTAACTGCACACTCAAAATACGTTGAGCGACTAAACATTCATACTCGGCATCTTGACAGCCATGTATTGTGTCTCATGATCGAATCATCTCCGTGTTCCTCATGCGTAATAAGAGCCAAAGTCTCCTCATCATAGTCACTAAGCGGACTCATACCCACCATCCTCGGTAGCAATCATCACCGCTGAGATTTGCATTCTCTGTAAAATGTCCTCTTCCCTTCACGATGACAAATAATATCCTTGTGTGCCTGTTGAGCCATGGAAGAAGAAGAACTCATGCAGGCCGGCGGTGTGCTCTTGGCGGATAGTGGTGGTTGTGCACTTTCTTGTATCACGGTTGGAGGTGGCACTGAAGAAGGTGATGTGCGAGTGGAAGTAGATGATGCACGTGGTGTCCATGATGAAGGTCGACTGCGAGAAAAGTTAGTGCTGCGCCAATGCTGTCGATCCGCACTTCACGTTCGACTTTACAAGCAAGATGGAATAAACAAGTGATATTATTATAATCCTTATAATCTAGAATGGTGCGAATCTCTCTATTTAATCCACCCGAAGCGTGCAAGCATAGCTTCATTCTCCTCAACAATACCATCTAATCAAGCGGTTTGTAATTCGATAATATTCTTCTCAGAATTTTTTCTTGTCTTAAGCGCTGCAATTTTGAAGTAATTCACGTTGATAATATGGTGGAACCCGATCGCATAGCAGTTTTCAAAGCAGCCCAAGTAGCTGGACAGGATATAATCTACAATGTTGAGACCACCAAACACATGCAAAGCTAGTGAAAGCACAAAGCAATGCGGAACCGTCTCTCCTCGGGATATTGTAAACATGTAAATCGTTGTTCAGTTTCTAACTCCCAAGTAAGATATATATCGGAACATATCTACCCTCAAATGGTGGAATATTCAATTTCAGTTTAGGAGATGGTCATGATCTCAGAATAACATTCCATTATTTGCATGTGGGCGACACGGTGGTTGTGGTCTTTGGTGGTTGCCGTGTGCTGATGTTGATCAACCTCATCCTCGGAATCCCCATACTCATCATCCTCCTCGGTACCGGCGCGGCGGGAGCCAAAAACCCTTGGAAGGGCGGCACGAATTTTGTCGGCTCAATAGGAACCAGCTCGTCCACTGATTCGGAAGGGGCGTGGTTGTTGTCGTTCTTGAGGTCGATGGTGTGGCGGTGGTTGTGGAAAGCGTCGAGCAATTCATCAAACTTGCTATCAAGCTTTGTTTCACGTCTTCTCAATGCCATCTATCTTCTCCATGGCCTCGTCAAATCTGTTTAAATCTTGCCCTGTCCCTCATCATTTGCTGTTTATCATGTATTTTTGTTAAATCGGGTTCTCGGTCGGTCTAAATGCTTGATCCTGATGGTTGCAATAAAACACACAAGAATATGATCCTTGGACTAAACAAGAGGTGGTGGTGGGTGTCACAAATCCGTCAACAAATCTCAAATTCTTACATTCTTACCCAGGGGTTTGATCAACCGTTGAATCAAAACTCTCAAAAGCTTGGATAGGCGATTACGGGGAGAGTAAAAGCCGGCGTGATGTATGTGGGCTGGGAAGGCTTATAATATGGTAGCAAAAATTGAAATAATCAATTAGAGATGCAAAGTTGAATAAGCGCTCACGAGTCAGTCTGGTCCTAGGCTGCCGTGCTGAGGCGAGCCTAGAACACTAACAAAATCCGGCCGGTAAACAAGGGAGGCACCTGAAATTTTTTTCCTTTTTTGCCTTTTTTTCCTCTTTTTTTGCTCCAAACAAATTTTTTGAAAAAGTCTACAAATGGTCTAAAAAGCCTAAATTTTCCCGACTTAGTTTTTTGAAACTGGAACTATTTTTTCTTCTGCGGATGGCTGGAAGTTGGAATCCTTTTGTCCGACTTCGGTGTCGTGATCGGAAATCGAGAACAATGCAACAATTCTTGGACTCGGACTAGGGTGGTGGCGGAGAATCTGGTGGAACCCTGGTGGGGAATTCGGGCCGGGGTGGGGAGATGAATCTGGGGAATTCGGCGGTGGTGGATATATTTGCGGTGAACTCGGTTGGCGTGATGGCGGCGGATATGTGGTGGCGTATATGGATTGGTTGCGGTGATGATCGGTGGTGATATATGGCGACGGCGTGACAACTTTTGGCAAACTTCGAAACTCTAAAGACTAGGCCTAAGACCAAACGACACGGCGATGCAACCCAAAATTCAACAAAAAATGAAAAAGATTATGCAAACTCGTTGGTTGGATGGGATGAACTAACCCTAAATTTTTTTGGCTTTTTGGACTATAGGTATGAAAAGGACTCGATCTAAACTATGAAAAACTAAATTCTCCCAGCAACCGGAAATCGATACCACTTGATAGAGGCAAAGGTGTCCGTCTTTGAGATGAGGATATTTTGGTGGAAATCGACTTTGAGGATCCGACTACCTCAGGGCGTCCTATTTCGCTAAACCAACTCCGAGGTTATTGACCCCCGAACCGATCCGACCACAGTCTTTTCCTGCGACAAACGAAGAACAAGCAAAAAGGAATTGCAATCTAGATATTGCGAATATAAGATGAAAGCTTTATTGATCAAGGTGGGGTTACTGGCCTTTATGCAGTGGTTGAACACAAGGTTTTGCAACTATGGCGAACTTTTAATCTAAACAAAACCGAAGTCTAAGGCCCTAAGGGCTGTATATATGGGGAAAAAGAATTTCGTGGCCCTTGAGGGGGGGTCAAAACCCCCTAACTCTTGTTTCCCCACACTGGACTCTAAAAATAGCCTATACTCAAGTATTTCGAAATTACATGGGCTGGCCCAATAATAAGGTGCCGCACCTAGAATAGCCTATGGGCGAATATTATGAAGTGGCATCTTGTATATTTCGTCCAAGGCTTCATCATCCATGGTGGCTTCAAAGTCGAAATCATCACTTGTAACTCCGTTCTTGATCCCCTTAATGCCATCAACTCCATCGTGTTCTTGCTCCAATGTTCATCCTTCTCAAGCTAGGCCCTTCATTTGTAAGCAAAACAAATGTATCCAATTTAAGACATCATATTCTCAAAACATTAGAATCATTACCAAGCAAAGTACGGTAATTTAATTGGGGTTTGACTCTAGTAATTGGTCCCGTATAGTAACTTTCGTGGATCTTGTGTTTCCCCCCTCCCCAAATCCATCCAAAATCCCGAAATCGTCAATTTCCACCCCATTTTCGTGTTCTTAGCTGTTCCGGCGTGTTGACCTGCGGATCATCGGACCAAGTCCCGGATCATCCGGGCGTGCCAGATCATCGGACCAAGTCGGATCATGGGCGTCGGATCATCGGCTCTGGCGGGGATCATCAACTTCCTCTAAACGCAATTCTGCGTGATCCACCACCACCACCATCCACACTCTATCACCCTCCCCACCCCATCCACCAATTTCCCTTGCCAAACCCCAAGACCCAACCTCCCTACCATTGAATTTGGTTCGACAATTTGAGTGAATTTCCGTTCCTCTTGTGTTTGGGCTATTTAGTGCGGGGTTAACAACAAACACTCACTTTGGTGGCTACTCATCTTGCTATGGGGTAACCATGACATCTTTGTCTACCTTGCAATGTTGATAACCATCATATACCATCTTTTTTGCTTACCCCGAGACTAGCCATTGGTATTGCGGCCTACGTCCATTAGTTGCATACACCTATCATACATACAATCGTGGTGCATACCTCGGAATCAACTTGTGTTCACAAAGTTGTCATCGCATATAAACTATCTTGGTTCATGAAGTTTGCATAAGAAAAGAGCTAAAAAAAGGCCCTCAAGCTTTTAAGCAAAGAGGAGAGGCAAGAGCTTATAAGCAACAAGCATAGCATCATACAACATTAAGATTGTCATATAAGATCATCTTGGATCCCGATACACCATACATATAGAATACTTGGGATAGAGATCGTTTGCATTTTGCCTAGTGGTGGGTCACAAGCTCCATATCCGCCTATTTTGCAATCATGCTAGCGTCTCTCTAGTATTGTCAACAAGAGCATTTTTGGATTCACATTTTGGCTCATTTTGGTTTGCAAATCCCATTTATCTATTTCGTGTGTGTTTCCGTGTCCTTCTTGCGGTCTACTTGTTGCATCGAATTTGGAATCTTCAACATTTTTGAGTCAAGCTAACGATTGCAATCAATTTTGTGCCACCATCCTAAAAGCTCCACCAAAGCTTTTACTTGTGTAGGTGTGAGTGGACAAGGATCGGTACCAATAGTGCTATTTCATTGTCCGCATTTGGTGAACTTATTCATCTTCAACCTAAGGTACATTGGTATTGTTCGTCTCCTTCCACAACTCACAATTTTGCTTTAAAATGATGGATAGGCGAGTTTTCTACAAATCCACTCTTCCGAGCAAAGGCGGCGACATGTCATCATCGTCACCAAAACCTCTTTGGCGCGCGAGCTCTCCATCAAGAGCAACAATCAATGGGAGCGCATCAACAACCTCTCCACCGACTTGCGACTCTCGGAATTTGAAGTTACCGACAACAAACTCGGCGCACAAAAAGAAAGGGGCAAAGATGGGCGGCCCTTGTTGGGAACGGGTCTTCTACCTCCACACTCAAAGGGGCCATCTCCCCGCGACTCCTTCTCCGACACAAGTACATCATCGAACACTCTTCGGCAGCGCGTCAAAGTCATGCATCTGCAACCGCTACAGAAAGCATCCCAAACAAGTTGATGAACAAGTTCCCGTCCTCAATCGAACCAAGTGGCGTTTGCTCAAGCTCAAACGACGTCTTAACCAACAAGAACAAACGGCGCCCATCAAAAGCGCAACAAGATCTAGGCCAACGTCTTCAACAACAACGAAGCACAAGCTCTTGGGGGCGTGTTCAAGCATCAATCAGCTATGCCAACCAATCGGAAAAATCAAGAGAAGCCCGAGAAGAAATACAAGAGGAACTACCATCCGGCGTCGCGTCCAAGCTCCACAAGCTCCTTCACAAGCTCCTCAACCTCAACCTCAACCTCAAGGTCAACAAAGCAAGTTGATCATGGACTTCCTCCCGGCCAAACAACAGAGTGATTACCCTCCCCAAAAAATCATCATCAACCCGTCTCAAACAATGATGAACACGCATAAGCTCAAGTTCACAATGCCCAAGTTCAATGGAACAAATGATCCCGAAGAGTACCTCTCATGGGCATTGAAGGTGACAAAATCTTTTGTTTGCACAACTATGATGAAGAAAAGAAAGCTATGGCATCACTTGAGTTCCAAGACTATATGCTCATATGGTGGGAACAAGTCCTTGGCGCCGACAAGCAGAGGTGAACCTCCAATCACCACTTGGGCTCAAATGAAGGATGTCATGAGGAATGCCTTGTGCCCACCTTCTAAAGTGATCTCTTCAAGCTACAACTCCTCAAGCAAGGAACAAAAGTGTTGAAGAATACTACAAGGAAATGGGTTGCCATGATTGAGCCAATTCACGGAGGATGATGAGCAAACAATGGCACGATTCTTGAGCGGACTCAACCATCCCATGAAGATGGACTTCCAACCCTACTCCAACCTCATTGAGCCGTGCATCAAGCTACAAAGGCGAACAAAGGGAAATGACTTCAAATCATAAGTACTCATCCAACATCTGCTTCTCCACAACCACTCTTAACAACTACTCCCCGTCGACATCAAAAGCCTTCTCCAACCAACGACAAGTCAAGTTACAAAAGCCTACAAGTTCAAGTGTCCTCCTCCTACTACAAGCAACTCCAAGGCTTCATCACTCTCACCGAAATGAGCCGTCAAGACAAGCTCCTTCAAGTGTTTTTTACTTGCGGGAGGCCAAAATGAATCCAACAAGGACCATGATACTCAGCGATGGCACCTCGACTCAATAGTGAAGATGAAATGGAATATTGAGCAAGTGGCCATGCCGGCGCATCAACGAGGATGAAGATGATCAAGTCTTTTTGATGAAGATACAAGTCCCTCTGTTGTCTCCAAGGTCTTGAAACTTCAACATCAACAAGAAGAAGATCAAAGTGCCCATCTTCCACACAAACCGGCATCAATGGGCCTCTTCAAGGTCATCATCGATGGAGTAGTTGCCCAAATTTGGGCGAAAACTATGCTCCAAGCTCAATTGGTCGAAAAGCATCCCAAACCCTACAAGATTCAATGGCTAAGTGACTCCGGCACTTCTGAGTTGACATACGGTCCAAGTATCATTCAAAATAGGTGCATATGGGACACTTTGGAGTGTGATGTGGTCCCAAACCGTTTACCTCCTTGATAGAGCAAAGGTGTCCCGTCTTTGATGAGATGGTGGATTTGCTTTTGGAATCGACTTTGGGATCCGACTCGGCGTGCGAGGGGCGTCGATATTTCGCTAAACCAACTCGGAGGTTATTGACCACGGAAACCGATCAACGACCACGAGTCTATTTCCTGCGACAAGCGAAAACAAGCAAAAGCTGAGATTCAATGGATATTGCGAATATAAGATAAAGCTTTATTGATCAAGGTGGGGTTACTGGGCCTTTATAGTGTTGAACACAAGCGAAATCAAAGTTGCAGCTATGGCGAACTTTTGATCTAAAAAACCCAAAGTCTCTGCCCTAAAAGTTATATATGGGGAAGGAGAATTTCGTGGCCCTTGGGTGGGGTCGAAACCAACCCTATCTCTTGTTTCCCCACCTACTCTTAGCCTTCTTAAATATTTCAAATTAATGGGCCTGGCCCAATAATAAGGTAGGCACCTAGAATAGCCTATGGGGAATATTATAAGTGGCATCTTGTATATTTCGTCCAAGGCTTCATGCCCTCTTGGTGGCTTCAAAGTCCAAATCATCACTTGTAACTCCGTTCTTGATCCCCTTGCATGCCATCAACTCCATCGTGTTCTTGCTCCAATGTTCATCCTTCTCCAAGCTAGGCCCTTCATTTGTAAGCAAAACAAATGTATCCAATTTAACGCATCATATTCTCATGAACATTAAAATCATTACCAAGCAAATACAGGTAATTTAATTGGCGTCTTGTGAGCTCTAGTAATGGTCCTTATATGTAGGGGCTGGGGTGTAACAATGGTATTGATGTCCCTCATCCTCCCTTCTTGAAATGAAGTTCCTCGGAGCTCATCTTCCTCACCCAAATAAGGCTTCAAATCTGCAATGTTAAAAGTGGGACCCCCAAAATCTGCGGAGCTCAAGTTTATATGCATTATCATTTATTTTCTCTAACACCTTAAAAGGACCAGGAACCGTGGCATTAGCTTTGATTTGCAAATAAATCTATCCCCAAAAAACCAAACAAGATCTCCGGTGCAAACACAACATGTTTTTACCCTTATCTCCGCAAGTTTATATTTAGCATTCATCGCTCAATGTTTTCCTTAGTTAACTCATGCATTTTAAAATCAATTCAAGTTCTTTAGCATCAAAATTAACCTTCTCGAAGATGGAAGAGCAAAAATCAATAGGTGCGGGTGGAAACCATACACAATTTCAAAGGGCACATCTTAGTAGTAGAATGCAATGAGCGATTATAAGCAAATTCAATATGAGGCAAGCATTCCTCCCACATTTTCTTATTATTCTTTAGAACAGCCCTAAGCATAGTGACAATGTTCTATTGACCTTTTTTCCATCGGTTTGGGGGTGACAAGTAGTACTAAAAGGGTTTAGTCAACCCCATAAACATCTCCAAAATGGCTAAGAAATTTAGTATCACGATCTGAAACAATAGTATTTGGCACACCATGCGCGAATAATTTCACGAAAGAACAAATCAGCAACATTGCGGCCATCGCTTTTATGACATGGTATAAAGTGTGCCATTTTGAAACTTAAAACAAAATGCTATCCCTCCCTTCTTTGTTCTGGTAAACCTAAAACAAAGTCCATAGATATATCCTCCCAAGGAACACTAAGGCGGCAAAGGCATATATAAACCATGAGGATTGGTATTTGGCTTTTGACATGTATCGGGACAATAAAGCGCTCAACATCCGTCTCATCTTTGGCCAAAAAAATGTGTAATCGTCCTCCGTCTTCTTCCCCAAAGTGTCCCATTAGTCCTCCTCCATCGCCTCTGCAACAAAAAAGGAGGAATTGGAATGCATACTTGTTAGCCGGAAAAAATCCATCATTAACGACAAACTTGTTCCATGTTCTCCTTCTTTACAATTTGCAATACATCTTTAAGCCATCATCAAAATTGATCTTTGATGGTCTCCAAACCAAATATTTTGAAGTCAAGTTGTGAAAGCATAGTATAGCGCGAAGCAATGCATCACAATAACATTTTCTTTACCCTTCTTGTTTTAATGACATAAGGAAAGTCTCAATGAATTCAACCCATTTAGCATGTCTCGATTCAGTTTAGCTTGACTTTTAATATGTTTCAAAGATTCATGATCGAATGTATAACAAATTCTTTGGGCCATAAATAATGTTGCCATGTTTCTAAAGTCCGAACAAGAGCATATAATTCTTTATCATAAGTAAAATTAGACTAGGCCCTCAATTTTTTGGAAAAGTATAACAGGTTTGCCATCTTGTAATAACACACCTCTAATCCAATTCCACTAGCATCACATTCAAGCTCAAAAGTCTTATTAAAATCGGAAGTTGGAGTAAAGGGCATGTGTCAACTTCTTTCAATACCGTGAAGGCTTCTTCTGTCGGTACCCAAACAAAAGGCACATCCTTCTTTGAAGCTCGTTGAGAGGTGCAGCAATGGTGCTGAAATCTCTCAAAGCGCCTATAGAATCCAGCAAGGCCAAAACTCCTCACTTGTGTGACCGTTTTGGGCTGCGCAACTCTCAATAGCTTCAATCTTGGCTTTATCAACTTCAATTCCTGTGGAGTAACAACATAGCCAAGAAAAGATACTGGTCGGTGCAAAAGGTGCACTTCCCAAGGTTACCAAACAAGCGTGCATCAGAGGCATTAAAAACAGCACGTAAATGTTCCAAATGTTCTTCCAAAGATTTTATAAATCTTATATCATCAAAATAGACTACCACAAATCGTCCAATGAAAACCGTAAAACTTGTTCATTAATCTCATGAAAGTACTAGGTGCATTAGTTAACCCAAAAGGCATGACTAACCACTCATATAATCCAAACTTAGTTTTAAATGCTTTTTATTCATCTCCCAATTTCATACAAATTTGATGGTATCCACTCATAAATCAACTTTGGAGAATATTGTAAACCCTCAATTCATCAAGCATATCATCTAGCCTAGGAATAGGGTGGCGATAACGAATAGTAATATTATTGATGCCTCTACAATCAACACACATCGTGCGTACCATCCTTTTTGGCACTAGAATAATAGAACAGCACAAGGACTAAAGGGATTGGTATATAACCTTTGTCGAGCAGCTCCTTAGCATAATCTCTGTCTCCTTGGATTGATGCGGTATGGGGACGGTTGGGTAATGATGCAGGGAATTAAGTCAATTTGATGCTCAATCCCTCGAATAGGTGGTAATCCGGTGTGCGTCTTGTGGAAAGGCGTCGGCGAACTCTGCAAAATGTTAGTGACGCGAGGGGCAAAAAGAAGGCCACGTCCTCGAATGAAAATAATGCCTCTTTGCACACAAAAGCTAGCAAATAGATTTGCTAAAATCTAGCTCATCAATATCAGATTTGGTGGCAAGTAAACATGTACTTTTCAATTTAATTTGAAGCAATAGTAGATGGTTTATTATTAGGCTTCATGTGTTGCTAAATTCTTTTGCCACAATCTGATTTTCACTCTTATTTTTCTCTGTTTTGCTTTATTAGCTCTATTAATATCATCTTTCAAAATGGACTCAGAGTCATAGGAAGCAAAGTAATATTTTTATCCTTATGAACAAGAGTATCTGATTGTTTCTACCATGGTGTCAATTTTTATCAAATTGCCATGGTCTACCAAGTAACAAGGAACATGCTTGCATAGGTACCACATCACAATCAACATAATCCATATGTAGAGATACTAAAATGCACCGAGCAGCGTGTTACCTTAACCTTGCGCTGTTGTTGAACCATTGGATGTAATAAGGATGTGGATGTGGTCTTGTGGTGAGAATAGCTTCTCCAATCTCCATGCTAGAAGTTGGCGCTCCCTCCATCTATGATGGGAATAGAGGTTCCTTCACAACTCCTTTGTATGGAACAAATTATGCCTCTGATTTTGCTCACTTGTAACCGCACACTCAAAACCGTTGAGCAACTAAACATTCATACAATGGCATCTTGCACCATGTATTGTGTCTCATGATCGAATCATCTCCCTGTTCCTCAAATGAGCCAAATCTCCTCATCATAGTCACTAGCGGACTCAACCCACCATCCTCGTGCAATCATCACCGCTGAGATTTGCATTCTCTTAAAATTCCTCTTCCCCGCGCGACAAATAATATCACTTTTGCCTGTTGGGCCATGGAAGAAGAACTTTGCGGGCTCGGCGGTGTGCTCTTGGCGGATAGTGGTGGTTGTTCGCTTTCTTGTATCCGGTTGGAGGTGGCCGAAGGAGGTGATGGTCGGTGGAAGTAGATGATGCCGTGGTGTCCATGATGAAGGTCGACCCGAGAAAAGGTATGCGCCAATGCTGTCGATCCGCACTTCACGTTCACTTTACAAGCAAGATGGAAAAGGTGATATTATTATATCCTTATAGTCTAGAATGGTGAATTCTCTATTTAATCCACCCGACGTGCAAGCATAGCTTCATTCTCCTCAACAATACCACATCTAATCAAACCGTTTGTAATTCACGATAATATTCTTCTAAATTTTTCCTTGTCTTAAGCGCTGCAATTTTGAAGCAATTCCCGTTGATAATATGGTGGAACCCGAT
Organism: Aegilops speltoides; assembly: GCA_021437245.1. NCBI lineage: Eukaryota > Viridiplantae > Streptophyta > Magnoliopsida > Poales > Poaceae > Aegilops > Aegilops speltoides. The sequence goes on from JAHHZJ010010399.1 coordinate 13,774, forward strand.
GCATAGCAATTTCAAAGCAGCCCAAGTTGGAAGGATATAATCTACAATGTTGGACCACCAAACACATAAATAGGAAAGCACAAAAGCGCGGAACCGTCTCTCCTCGGGATATTGTAAACATGTAAATGTTGTTCGTTTCTAACTCCCAAGTAAGATATATATGGAACAATCTACCCTCAAATGGTGGAAT
>JAHHZJ010010401.1:0-13276 GCA_021437245.1 Aegilops speltoides
CTATAACTATGAGATTATGCAACTCCGTTTGCGGAGGAACACTTTGGGTGCTACCAAGCGTCTGGCGTAAGCTGGGTGATTATAAAGGGTACTACTGGTGTCTCCAAAGGCAGATGTTGGGTTGGCGTATTTGAGATTAGGTTTTGTCACTCCGATAGTCGGAGAGGTATCTCTGGGCCCTCTCGGTAATGCACATCACTTAAGCCTTGCAAGCATTACAACTAATGAGTTAGTTTTGAGATGATGTATTACGGAGCGAGTAAAGAGACTTGCGATGCGAGATTGAACTAGGTATTGGATACGGCGATCGAATCTCGGGCAAGTAACATACCGATGACAAAGGGAACAACGTATGTTGTTATGCGATCGACCGATAAAGATCTTCGTAGAATATGTAAAGACCAATATGGGCATCAGGTCCGCTATTGGTTATTGACCGGAGGCGTGTCTCGGTCATGTCTACATTGTTCTCGAACCGTAGAAGTCCATGCAACTTAAGGTTTCGATGGCGGTTATATTATGAGTTTGTGTATTTTGATGTATCGAAGAAGTTGAGTCCGGATGTGATCACGGACATGACGAGTCTCGAAATGGTCGAGACATAAAGATTGATATATTGGAAGCCTATATTTGGAGTTGGAATGGTTAGGGTGAAATCGGGATTTCTTGGAACACAGGAAGTTCTGGAACCCTCCGGGGTTAATGGGCCTTAGTGGGCCATGAGGGAGAAAAGGAAGGGCCGGCCGGGGCAGGCGCGCCCCCCCCCTAGTCCGAATAGGACAGGAGGAGAGGCGGCGCCCCCCTTCCTCTTTCCTCCCCAAGTCCTAATCCAACTAGGAAGGGAGTCCTACTCCGGTGGGAGTAGGACTCCTCAGCGCCTCCTCCTAGGGCGGCCGCACCCTCCTTGCTCCTTTATATCACTGGGGCGGGGGCACCCTAGAACACACAAGTTGATCCTTGAGATCGTTCCTTAGCCGTGTCGGTGCCCCCTCCACCATATTCCACCTCGGTCATATCGTGGCGGTGCTTAGGCGAAGCCTGCGTCGATAGAACATCAAGATCGTCCTGCCCGTCGTCTTGTGGAACTCTCTCCCCGAGCTTTGCTGGATCGGAGCCGAGGCGTCACCGAGCTGTCGTGTGTCAAGAACTTCGGGCGCGGAATGCTGGCGCTGGGATCGGTTGGATCGCGAGGAGAGCGTCGACTACTTCCTCTACGTTGTGATCGCTTCGCTTCGGTCTACAAGGGTATGTAGACAACCTCTCCCTCTCGTTGCTATGCATCACCATGATCTTGTGTGTGCGTGGGAAAATTTTGAAATTACTCGTTCCCCAGCAGTGGCATCGAGCCTAGGTTTTATGGTTTGATGTTTATGCACGAGTAGAACACAAGTGAGTTGTGGGCGATACAAGTCATACTACCTACCAGCATGTCATACTTTGGTTCAGCGGTATTGTGAGATGAAGCGGCCGGACCGACATTGCAGCGTGCGCTTCTGCGAGACTGGTTTCACCGTTCTGAGCACTTTCGTGCTTAAAGGTATTGGCGGGTGTCTCTCTCTCACTTTAGTTGAACCGAGTGTGGCTCGCCCGGTCCTTGAGAAGGTTAAAGCGGAGTCTATTTGTGAAATATCGTTGTGGTTTTGATCGTAGGTGAGATTGGTTCTTGCTTAAGCCCGTAGCAGCCACGTAAAATTTGCAACAACAAAGTAGAGGGCGTCTAACTTGTTTTTGCAGGGCATGTTGTGATGTGATATGGTCAAGGCGTGATGCTATATTTTATTGTATGAGATGATCATGTTTTGTAAACGAAGTTATCGGCACGCTGGCTGGAGCCATATGGTTGTCGCTTTATTGTATGAAATGCAAGCATACTGTAATTGCTTTACTTTATCACTAAGCGGTAGCGATAATCGTAGAAGCAATAGATGGCGTGGCGACAACGATGCTCTGATGGAGATCAAGGTGTCGGCGCCGGTGGCGATGGTGATCATGGCGGTGCTTGGAGATGGAATCACAAGCACAAGATGATGATGGCCATATCATATCACTTATATTGATTGCATGTGATGTTTATCCTTTATGCATCTTATCTTGCTTTGATTGGCGGTAGCATTTTAAGATGATCTCTCACTAAAATTATCAAGTAGTGTTCTCCACAGTATGCACCGTTGCCAAAGTTAAATCGTGCGAGACACCGCGTGATGATCGGGTGTGATAAGCTCTCGTCCATCTACAGCGGGTGCAAGCCAGTTTGCACCTTGAGAATACTCGAGGTTATACTTGCGAGCCTAGCATATGCAGATATGGCCTCGGAACACGGAGACCGAAAGGTCGGCGTGAATCATATAGTAGATATGATCAACATAAGATGTTCACCATTGAAAACTACTCCATCTCACGTGATGATCGGTTATGGTTTAGTTGATTTGGATCACGTGATCACTTAGATGACTAGAGATGTCATCTAAGTGGGAGTTCTTAAGTAATATGATTAATTGAACTTAAATTTATCATGAACTTAGTCTGGTAGTATTTTGCAAATTATGTTGTAGATCAATAGCTCGCGTTGTTGCTTTCATATGTTTGTTTTGATATGTTCCTAGAAAATTGTGTTGAAAAATGTTAGTAGCAATGATGCGGATTCGATCCGTGATCGGAGGTTTATCCTCATTCTTTGCCGGAAAATTATGTCCTTAATGCACGCTAGGTAGCGGACCTATTGCAGGGAGCGGATGCAAGCGTTATGAGCGTTTGGCTAGCTCAATATGATGACTACTTGATAGTTTAAGTGCACCATGCTTAATGGCTTAGAATCGGGACTTCAAAGGCGTTTTGAGCGTCATGGACCATATGAGATGTTCGAGGAGTTGAAGTTAATATTTCAAGCAAATACCGAGTTGAGAGATATGAAGTCTTCAACAAGTTCTATAGCTAAAAGATGGAGGAGAATCGCTCAACTAGTGAGCATGTGCTCAGATTATGCAGGTACTACAATCGCTTGAATCAAGTGGGAGTTAATCTTCGAGATAAGATAGTGATTGACAGAATTCTCTAGTCACCATCACCAAGTTAGTAGAACTTCGTGATGAACTATAGTATGCAAGGGATGATGAAAATGATTCCCGAGTTCTTCGTGATGTTGAAATCGTGAATGTAGAAATCAAGAAAGAGCATCAAGTGTTGATGATTGACAAGACCACTAGTTTCAAGAAAGGGCAAAAGGGAACTTCAAGTTGAAAGACAAGCAAGTTGTCACTCCAGTGAAGAAGCTCCAAAGCACAAGCACCGAGTGCTTACTACTGCAAAGGAAATGGTCCTTTGGGCGGAAATGCCCCTGAATATTTGGTGGATAAGAAGGATGGCAAAGTGAACAAAGGTATATTTGATATACATGTTATTGATGTGTACTTTACTAGTGTTTATAGCAACCCTCGGTATTTGGTCTTGGTTGGGTTGCTAAGAGTAGTAACTTCGAAGCAGGAGTTGCGAGAATAAGCGAAACTAGTTAAGGGTGAAGTGACGATGTGTGTTGAAAGTAGTTTCAAGATTGATATGATCATCATCGCACACTCCTATACTTTCGGGATTAGTGTTGAACCTAAATAAATGTTATTTGGTGTTTGCGTTGAGCATGAATATGATTTGATCGTGTTTATTGCAATCTGGTTATTCATTTAAGTAAGAGAATAAACTGTTGTTACATTTACATGAATAAAACCTTATATGGTTACACACCCAATGAAAATGGTTCATTGGATCTCGATCGTAGTGATACACATATTCATAATATTGAAACCAAAAGATGCAAAGTTAATAATGATAGTGCAACTTATTTGTGCCTTGCCGTTTAGGTCATATTGGTGTAAAGCGCATGAAGAAACTCCATCTTGATGGGATTTTGGAATCACTTGATTATGAATCACTTGATGCTTGCGAACCGTGCCTTTTGGGCAAGATGACTAAAACTCCGTTCTCGGAACAATGGAGCGAGCAATGACTTATTGGAAATAATACATCTTGATGTATGCGATCCAATGAGTGTTAAGGCTCATGGCGGAGTATCGTTATTTTCGACCTTCACAGATGATTTGAGCGAGATATGGGTATATCTACTTGATGAAACATAAGTCTGAAATAGTTGAAAGGTTCAAAGAATTTGAGTGAAGTGGAAAAATCATCGTGACAAGAAAATAAGGTTTCTCGATTTGATCGCGAGGACAAATATTTGAATTCTGAGTTTGGTCTTCAATTAAAACAATGTGGAATAGTTTCACAAATTCATGCCACGGAACACCAGATCATAATGGTGTGTCGAGCGTCATAACCGTACTTTATTGGATATAGTACAATCTATGATGTTTCTTACCGATTTACCAATATCGTTTTGGGATCATGCATTAGAGACAAGCTGCATTCACGTTAAATAGGGCACCATCTAAATCCGTTGAGGCGACACTATATGAGCTGTGGTTTAGCAAGAAACCAAAGTTGTCGTTTCTTAAAGTTTGGGGCTGCGATGCTTATGTGAAAAAGTTTCATCTGATAAGCTCAAACCCAAATCGAATGTGTCTTCATAGGATACCCAAAGGAAATTGTTGGGTACACCTTCTATCACAGATCCGAAGGCAAGACATTCGTTGCTAAGAATGGATCCTTTCTAGAAGGAGTTTCTCTCGAAAGAAGTGAGTGGGAGGAAAGTAGAACTTGATGAGGTAGCTGTACCTATTCCTTATTGGAAAGTAGTTCATCACGAAAATTGGTTCTTGTGACTACTATACCAATTAGTGAGGAAGTTAATGATGATGATCATGTAACTTGAGATCAAGTTACTACCGAACCTCGTAGGTAAAAGCAGTGAGATCCGCACGAGTGATGCGGTAATCCTGTTACGGAGGTCGTGTTACTTGACCATGACAAACCTACGAACTATGAGGAAGCGATGATGAGCCAGATTCATAAAAATGGTTTGAGGCCATGAAATCGAGATATGATCCATGTATGAGAACAAAGTATGGACTTTGATGGATTTGCCGATGATCGGCAAACCATAGAAAATAAATGGATCTTCAAGAGGAAGATGGACGTTGATAGTAGTGTTACTATCTACAAAGCTCGACTTGTTACAAAAGGTTTTGACAAAGTTCAAGATGTTGACTACAATGAGATTTTCTCAAGCTGTAGCGATGCTTAAGTCTGTCGAATCATGTTAGCAATTGCCACAATTTATGAAATTTGGCAAATGGATGTAAAAACTGCATTCTGAATGGTTTTACGGAGGAAGAGTTGTATATGATGCAACGAGAAGGTTTTTCGATCCAAAGGGAGCTAACAAAGTGTGCAAGCTCGGCGATCCATCTATGGACTGGTGCAAGCATCTCGGAGTTGGAATATCGCTTTGATGAGTTGATCAAAGCATATAGTTTTATCTGAGACTTATGGTGAAGCACTGTATTTACTAGAAAGTGAGTGGGAGCACTCTGACATTTACGATAAGTATATGTGAATGACATATTGTAGATCGGAAATAATGTAGAATTATTACGCAAAGCATAAAGGAGTGTTTGAAAGAAGTTTTTCAAAGAAAGACCTCGGTGAAGCTGCTTACATATTGAGCATCAAGATCTATAGAGATAGATCAAGATGCTTGATAAGTTTTTCAATGAGTACATACCTTGACAAGATTTTGAAGTAGTTCAAAATGGAAGCAGTCAAAGAAAGAGTTCTTGCACTGTGTTACAAGGTGTGAAATTGAGTAAGACTCAAAACCCGACCACGGCGAGAAGATAGAAAGAGAATGAAAGTCATTCCCTATGCCTTGGCCATAGGTTCTATAAAGTATGCCATCTTGTGTACGGATCTATTGTATACCCTTTGAGTTTGGCAAGGGGTACAATAGTGATCTAGGAGTAGATCCTTTGGACAGCGGTCAAAATTATCCTTAGTGGAATAAGGATATGTTTCTCGATTATGGAAGTGACAAAAGGTTAGGTATGTAAAGGGTTACGTCGATGCAAGTTTTGACACCGATCTGGATGACTCTAAGTCTCGATCTAGATACATATTGAAAGTGGGAGCAATTAGCTAGAGTAGCTTTGTGCGAGCATTGTAGACATAGAAAAATTGCAAAATACATAGCGGATCTGAATGTGAAAGACCCGTTGACTAAGACTCTCTCACAAGCAAAACATGATCACACCTTAGTACTCTTTGGGTGTTAATCACATAGCGATGTGAACTAGATTACTGAATCTAGTAAACCCTTTGAGTGTTGGTCACATGGCGATGTGAACTATGGTGTTAATCACATGATGATGTGAACTATCGATGTTAATCACATGGTGATGTGATCTAGATTATTGACTCTAGTGCAAGTGGGAGGCTGAAGGAAATATGCCTAGAGGCAATAATAAAGTTATTATTTATTTCCTTATATCATGATAAATGTTTATTATTCATGCTAGAATTGTATTAACAGGAAACATAATACATGTGTGAATATATAGACAAGCAGTGTCACTAGTATGCCTCTACTTGACTAGCTTGTTAATCAAAGATGGTTATGTTTCTAACCATGAACAAGGAGTTGTTATTTGATTAACAAGGTCACATCATTAGTTGAATGATCGATTGACATGACCCATTCCGTTAGCTTAGCACACGATCGTTTAGTATGTTGCTATTGCTTCCTTCATGACTTATACATGTTCCTATAACTATGAGATTATGCAACTCCGTTTGCGGAGGAACACTTTGGGTACTACCAAGCGTCTAGCGTGGCTGGGTGATTATAAAGAAGTACTACAGGTGTCTCCAAAGGCAGATGTTGGGTTGGCGTATTTGAGATTAGGATTTGTCACTCCGAATGTCGGAGAGGTATCTCTGGGCCCTCTCGGTAATGCACATCACTTAAGCCTTGCAAGCATTACAACTAATGAGTTAGTTGCGAGATGATGTATTACGGAGCGAGTAAAGAGACTTGCGATGCGAGATTGAACTAGGTATTGGATACCGCGATCGAATCTCGGGCAAGTAACATACCGATGACAAAGGAACAACGTATGTTGTTATGCGGATCTGACCGATAAAGATCTTCGTAGAATATGTAGGAACCAATATGGGCATCAGGTCCGCTATTGGTTATTGACGGAGGCGTGTCTCGGTCATGTCTACATTGTTCTCGAACCGTAGAGTCCCTGCAGCAAGGTTTCGATGGCGGTTATATTATGAGTTTATGAGTTTTGATGTACGAGAAGAGTTGAGTCCGGATGTGATCGGGGACATGACGAGAGTCTCGAAATGGTCGAGACGTAAAGATTGATATATTGGAAGACTATATTTGGAGTTCGGAAGGTTCGAGTCATTGGGTATTTTTGAATCTAGGAGAGTTACAGGAATTCGTATTGGGCCTCATTGGGCCATAGTGGGGAAAAGGAGAGAAAAGGGCCAAAAGGTGGCGCGCCCCCTCCTCTAGTCCGAGGTGGACTAGGAGAGGCGCCCTTCCTTCCTTCTCCTTCTCTCTTCCCTTCCTTCTCCTACTCCCCTACATGGAAGGACTCCTAGTTGGACTAGGAAAGGGAATCCTACTCCGGTGGGAGTAGGACTCCCCCTGGCGCCTAAACCTAGGCGGCCTCCTCCCCCTTGCTCCTTTATATCTGAGGGCAGGGGCACCCCATAGACACACAAGTTGATCCTTGAGATCGTTCCTTAGCCGTGTGCGGTGCCCCCTCCACCATATTCCACCTCGGTCATATCGTGGCGGTGCTTAGGCGAAGCCTGCGTCGATAGAACATCAAGATCGTCCTGCCCGTCGTCTTGTGGAACTCTCTCTCCGAGCTCTGCTGGATCGGAGCCGAGGCGTCATCGAGCTGTCGTGTGTCAAGAACTCGGGCGCCGAATGCTGGCGCTGGGATCGGTTGGATCGTGAGGAGAGCGTCGACTACTTCCTCTACGTTGTGATCGCTTCCGCCCGGTCTCTGAGAATGCGTAGACAACACTCTCCCCTCTCGTTGCTATGCATCACCATGATCTTGCGTGTGCGTAGGAAATTTTTGAAATTACTCGTTCCTTCGCCCGGTCTACAAGGGTATGTAGACAACACTCTCCCCTCTCGTTGCTATGCATCACCATGATCTTGCGTGTGCGTGGAAAATTTTGAAATTACTCGTTCCCCAGTGGCATCGAGCCTAGGTTTTTATGGTTTGATGTTTTGCACGAGTAGAACACAAGTGAGTTGTGGGCGATACAAGTCATACTACCTACCAGCATGTCATTCTTTGGTTCAGCGGTATTGTGAGATAAGCGGCCCGGACCGACATTACGCGTGCGCTTACGAGACTGGTTTCACGCTCGAGCACTTGTTGCTTAAAGGTGGTGGTGTCTGTCTCTCTCACTTTAGTTGAACCGAGTGTTAGCTACGCCGGTCCTTGAGAAGGTTAAAGCGGAGTCTATTTGAAATATCGTTGTGGTTTTGATCGTAGGTGAGATTGGTTCTTGCTTAAGCCCGTAGCAGCCCGTAAAATTTGCAACAACAAAGTAGAGGGCGTCTAACTTGTTTTTGCGGGGCATGTTAATGATGTGATATGGTCAGAGCGTGATGTTTATCCTTTATGCATCTTATCTTGCTTTGATTGGCGGTAGCATTTTAAGATGATCTCTCACTTAAATTATCAAAGTGTTCTCCTGGTATGCACCGTTGCCAAAGTTCGTCGTCTTGAGACACCACGTGATGATCGGGTGTGATAAGCTCTCGTCCATCTACAACGGGTGCAAGCCAGTTTTGCACCATGAATACTCGAGTTATACTTGGCGAGCCTAGCATATGCGAGATATGGCCTCGGAACACGGAGACCGAAAGGTCGGCGTGAATCATATAGTAGATATGATCAACATAAGATGTTCACCATTGAAAACTACTCCATCTCATGTGATGATCGGTTATGGTTTAGTTGATTTGGATCACGTAATCACTTAGATGACTAGAGATGTCTATCTAAGTGGGAGTTCTTTAGTAATATGATTAATTGAACTTAAATTTATCATGAACTTAGTACTGATAGTATCTTGCTTGTCTATGTTTGATTGTAGATAGATGGCTCGTCTTTGTTGTTAGTTGAATTTTAATCGTTCCTTGAAAGCAAAGTTGAAAGATGATGGTAGCAATTACGGAATTGGGTCCGTAACTTTGAGATTATCCTCATTGCTACACCAGAAGAGTTAAATCTGGATGCACCGCTAGGTGCAGAACTCTTCTTGATCTGGCGAGCGGCGTTAGAGCGTCTGGCGAGCAAAAGCGATGACTACTCTATAGTTCGATGTGCCATGCTACGGCTTAGAATCGGGACTTCAACGGCGTTTTGAGCGTCATGGAGCATATGAGATGTTCGAGGAGTTGAAGTTGATATTCAACAGAATGCGGATTGAGAGATATGAAGTCTCCAATAAGTTCTATAGCTGCAAGATGGAGAGAATAGTTACATCGGTGAGCACATACTCAAAATGTGGGTATTACAATCACTTGACTCAAGCTGGGAGTTAATCTTCGGATGATTGTGTCATTGACGAATTCTTCAATCACGCCACCAAGCTACAAAGGCTTCATGATGAACTATAATATGCAAGGGTTAGTAAAGACTATACAGAGCTCTTACATAATGCTAAAGGCTGCGGAGGTAGAAATCAGAAGGAGCATCAAGTGTTGATGGTCAATAAGACCACTAGTTTCAAGAAGAAAGGCAAAGGGAAGAAGAAGGGAATTTCAAGAAGAACAGCAAGCAAGTTCTTTGCTCGGGAGAAAAACCCAAGTCTGGCCCTAAACTTGGCGAGTGCTTCTTTATAGCGGTAGTCCTTTGAGCGGAACTGCCCCAAGTATTTGGCGGATAAGAAGGATGGCAAGGTGAACAAGGTATATGTGATATACATGTTATTGATGTGTACCTTACTAGAGCTCGCATGATAGCACACAGGTATTTGATCTTGGTTACATTGCTAATATTTGCAACTCGAAGCAGGGACTACTGGATTAGCGAACAACGGCAAAGGGCGAGGTGGCGATGGCGTGGGAAATGGTTCCAAAGTAGATGTGATCGCGGATTGACGCTACCTCTACATCTACCTTGGGATTAGTTTTAGACCTAAATAATTGTTATTTGGTGCTGCGTTGAGCATGAACATTATATCTGGATCTTGTTTGATGCGAGGCGGTTATTCATTTAATCGAGAGAATAATGGTTGTTCTATTTATATGAGTAATATCTTTTATGGTCATGCACCCTTGAAGAGTGGTCTATTTTAATGAATCTCGATAGTAGTGATACACATATTCATAATGTTGAAACCAAAAGATGCAGAGTTGATAATGATAGTGCAACTTATTTGTGGCACTACCGTTTAGGTCATATCGGTATAAAGCACATGAAGAAACTCCATACTGATGGACTTTTGGAGTCACTTGATTATGAATCACTTGGCACTTGCGAACCGTGCCTCATGGGCAAGATGACTAAAACCCCGTTCTCCGGCACTATGGAGAGAGCAACAGATTTGTTGGAAATCATACATACAGATGCATGTGGTCCGATGAATGTTGAGGCTCGTGGCGGATATCGTTATTTTCTCACCTTCACAGATGATTTAAGCAGATATGGGTATATCTACTTAATGAAACATAAGTCTGAAACATTTGAAAAGTTCAAAGAATTTGAGTGAAGTTGAAAATCATCGTAATAAGAAAATTAAGTTTCTACGATCGATCGTGGAGGTGAATATTTGAGTTCTGAGTTTGGTCTACATTTGAAACAATGCGGAATAGTTTAGCAACTCATACCGGAACACCACAGCGTAATGGTGTGTCGAGCGTCGTGTCGCACTTTACTAGATATAGTGCGATCTATGATGTCTCTTCTGATTTACCGCTATTGTTTTGGGGTTATGCACTTGAGGCGGCCGCATTCACCTGAATAGAACACCGTCAAAATCCGTTGAGGCGACACCTTATGAACTATGGTTTAGCAAGAAACCAAAGTTGTCGTTTCTTAAAGTTTGGGGATCACGATGCTTATGTGAAAAACTTCAACTGATAAGCTCGAACCCAAATCGAATGTGTCTTCATAGGATACCCAAAGGAGGCGATTGGGTACACCTTCTATCACAGATCCGAAGGCAAGACATTTGTTGCCAAGAATGGATCCTTTCTAGAAGGAGTTTCTCTCGAAAGAAGTGAGTGGGAGGAAAGTAGAACTTGATGAGGTAATTGTACCTTCTCCCTTACTTGAAAGTAATTTGTCGCTGAAACTGGTTTACGAGACATCTACACCAAATAGTGAGGAAGTTGATGATGTTGATCATGAAACTTGAGATCAAGCTACTCTGAACCTCGTAGATCAACGAGTAAGATCCGCTTTTGAGTGATGCGGTAATCCATTACGGAAGTCATGCTACTAGATCATGATGAACCTCACGAACTATGAAGAAGCGATGGTGAGCCCAGATTCCGCCAAATGGCTTGAGGCCATGAAATCGAGATGGGATCCATGTATGAAAACAAAGTATGGACTTTGGTTGACTTGCCGAGGTCGACAAGCAATAGAAAACAAGTGGATCTTCAAGAAGAAGGTATGGCGTAGCGGTAATATTCTTTGTCTACAAAGCTCGACTTATGCGCAAAGGGTTTCGACAAGTTCAAGGGATTGACTACGATGAGACCTTCTCACCGTGGCGATGCTTAAGTCTGTCGAATCATGTTAGCAATTGCGCTTTTATGATTATGAAATTTGGCAAATGGATGTAAAGCGCATTCTGAATGGATTTACGGAAGAAGAGTTGTATATGATGCAACGAAGGTTTTATCGATCCAAGGGGCTAACAAAGTATGCAAGCTCGATCCATTTATGGACTGGTGCAAGCATCTCGGAGTTGGAATAAGCGCTTTGATAGTGTGATCAAAGCATTTGGGTTCATCTGAGACTTTTGGAGAAGCTTTGTATTTACAAGAAAGTGAGTGGGAGCTCTGTAGCATTTACGATATTATATGTAGATGACATATTACTAATTGGAAATGATATAGAATTCTGGATAGCATAAAGGGATACTTGAATAAGAGTTTTCAATGAAAGACCTCGGTGAAGCTGCTTACATATTGGGCATCAAAATCTATAGAGATAGATCAAGGCGCTTAATTGGACTTTCTAAAGCACATACCTTGACAAAATTTTGAAGAAGTTCAAAATGGATCAAGCAAAGAAAGGGTTCTTGCACGTGTTACAAGGTGTGAAGTTGAGTAAGACTCAATGCCCGACCAACTGCGAGAAGATAGAGAAAATGAAAGATGTTCCTATGCTTTAGCCATAGGCTCTATCATGTATGCAATCTTGTGTACGGACACGATGTGTGCCTTGCTATAAGCTTAGCGAGGAGGTACCAAAGTAATCGAGTGGATCCTTTGGACAGCGGTCAAGAACATCCTAAAATACGAAAAGGACTAAGGATATGTTTCTCGTATATGGAGGTGACAAAGAGCTCATAAATGGCAGTTACGTTGATGCAAGCTTTGACGGATCGAGACGATTCTAAATCGCGGACGGATCGTATTTACACTAAGCGGAGGAGCTGTCGGTTGGTGCGAGTTCTAAACAAAGCGTCGTGGCGGGATCTACATGTGAGCGGAGTACATAGCAGCGGAAGCAGCTAATGAAAGATGCGGATGAAGGAGTTCATATCGATCTAGGTGTCATACCTAGTGCATCGGGTCAATGAAAATCTTCTGTGACAATCTTGGAGAAATTGCCTTAGCAAAGGAATCCAGATTTCACAAAGGACCAAGCACATCAAGAGGCGCTTCAATTCCATCAGGGATTTAGTCGGTGGGAGATATAGAGATTTGCAAGATACATACGGATCTGAATGTAGCAGACCGTTGACTAAGCCTCTTCCACGAGCAAAACATGATCAACACCAAGACTCCATGGGTGTTAGAATCATTACTATGTAATCTAGATTATTGACTCTAGTGCAAGTGGGAGGCTGAAGGAAATATGCCCTAGAGGCAATAATAAAGTTATTATTTATTTCCTTATTTCATGATAAATGTTTATCATTCATGCTAGAATTGTATTAACAGGAAACATGATACATGTGTGAATGCATAGACAAGCAGTATGTCACTAGTATGCCTCTACTAGACTAGCTTGTTAATCAAAGATGGTTATGTTTCCTAACCATAAACAAAAGGTTTGTTATTTGATTAACAAGGTCACATCATTAGTTGAATGATCGATTGACA
>JAHHZJ010010407.1:0-19600 GCA_021437245.1 Aegilops speltoides
GGTTCAACAACTATGAAAATCACTTGGGACCCCAAGGCGGTGAGTAATACTCCATAAACGGGCGAGAATCGGCCATAATCAGTGTTGATGGCCAAACCGTAAAGCGCACCTTAGGGTTCAACAACAATGGAAATCGCCGGGACCCCAAAGCGGTGAATACAAATCAAAAAGCGGGCGAAATTGGCCAAAAGCTGCGAGTGTTGATGGCCGACATAAGCGCACCCGAGGGTTCATTAATCGTGGAAATCCTCTAGACCCCAAAAGCGTGAGTAATAGTCCATGAAGCGGGCGAATCGGCCAAAAGCTGCAGTGTTGATGGCCGACCACGTCGCGCACCCAGGGTTCGTTAATCGTGGAAATCACTCTGGACCCCAAAACAGTGAGTAATAGTCCATGAAACAGGTCAGAATCGGCCAAAACTGCGAGTGTTGATGGCCAAACACGTAAAGCGCACCTTAGGGTTCAACAACTCGGAAATCACTTGGGACCCCAAAGCGGTGAGTAATAGTCAAGAAATGGGCGAGAATCGGCCAAAAGCTGCAGTGTTGATGGCCGACACGTAAAGCGCACCTTGGGTTCAACAACTACGGAAATCGCTTCGGGACCCTAAAATGGTGAGTAATAATCCAAGAAACGGGCCAGAATCGGCCAAAACTGCGAGTGTTGATGGCCAACACGTAAACGCAACCCAGGGTTCGTTAATCGTTCAAATCACTCTAGGAACCCAAAACATTGAGTAATAGTCCATGAAGCGGGCGAGAATCGGCCAAAGCTGCGAGTGTTGATGGCCAAACCGTAAAGCGCACCTTGGGGTTCAACAACTCGGAAATAACCGGGACCCCAAAGCGGTGAATACAAATCCAAAAGCGGGCGAATCGGCTAAAACTTGAGTGTTGATGACCCACGTAAGCGCAACCGGGGTTCGTTAATCGTGGAAATCACTCGAGGACCCCAAAGCGGTGAGTAATAGTCCAAGAAACGGGCCAGAATTGGCCAAAACTGCGACTGTTGACGACCGGCACGTAAGCGCACCTTGGGGTTCAACAACTATGGAAATCACTTTGGGACCCCAAAACAGTGAGTAATAGTCCAAGAAACGGGCCAGAATCGGCCAAAACCGCGAGTGTTGATGACCGACACGTAAGCGCACCCTGGGTTCAACAACTATGGAAATTGCTTCGGGGCCCCAAAACGGTGAATACAAATCCAAGAAATGGGCCAGAATCGGCCAAAACTGCGAGTGTTGATGACCGACACGTAAACGTAACCTAGGGATCATTAATCGTGGAAATCACTCTGGGACCCCAAAACAGTGAGTAATTGTCCATGAAACGGGCCAGAATCGGCCAAAAGCTGCGGTGTTGATGGCCAAACGCGTATCGCACCTTGGGGTTCAACAACTACGAAAATCACTTCGGGACCCCAAGACAGTGAGTAATACTCCATGAAACGGGCCAGAATCGGCCATGATCGAGTGTTGATGACCGACACGTAAGCGCACCTTGGGGTTCAACAACAATGGAAATCCCTTCGGGACCCCAAAACGGTGAATACAAATCCAAGAAACGGGCCAGAATTGGCCAAAACTGCGAGTGTTGATGACCGACACTTAAACGCACCCCAGGGTTCGTTAATCGTGGAAATCACTCTGGACCCCAAAACAGTGAGTAATAGTCCATGAAACGGGCCAGAATCGGCCAAAACTGCGAGTGTTGATGACCGACACGTAAACGCAACCCAGGGTTCGTTAATCGTTCAAATCACTCTGGGACCCCAAAACATTGAGTAATAGTCCATGAAACGGGCCAGAATCGGCCAAAACTGCGAGTGTTGATGGCCAAACCGTAAGCGCACCTTGGGGTTCAACAACTACTGAAATCGCCGGGACCCCAAAACGGTGAATACAAATCCAAGAAACGGGCCAGAATTGGCCAAAACTACGAGTGTTGATGACCCACACGTAAACGCAACCCAGGGTTCGTTAACCGTGGAAATCACTCAGGGACCCCAAAACAGTGAGTAATAGTCCAAGAAACGGGCCAGAATTGGCCAAAAGCTGCGAGTGTTGATGGCCAAACGCGTAAAGCGCACCTTGAGGGTTCAACAACTATGAAATCACTTTGGGACCCCAAAGCGGTGAGTAATAGTCCATGAAATGGGCGAATCGGCCAAAACTGCGAGTGTTGATGGCCAAACCGTAAAGCGCACCACAGGTTCAACAACTATGGAAATTGCTTGGGACCCCAAAACGGTGAATACAAATCCAAGAAATGGGCCAGAATCGGCCAAAAGCTGCGAGTGTTGATGGCCGACCGTAAGCGTAACCTAGGGATCATTAATCGTGGAAATCACTCTGGGACCCCAAAGCGGTGAGTAATAGTCCATGAAGCGGGCGAATCGGCCAAAGCTGCGAGTGTTGATGGCCAAACACGTATCGCACCTTAGGGTTCAACAACTCGAAAATCACTTGGGACCCCAAGGCGGTGAGTAATACTCCATGAAGCGGGCGAGAATCAGCCATAATCAGTGTTGATGGCCAAACCGTAAAGCGCACCTTAGGGTTCAACAACAATGGAAATCCCTTCGGGACCCCAAAACGGTGAATACAAATCCAAGAAACGGGCCAGAATTGGCCAAAACTGCGAGTGTTGATGACCAACACTTAAATGCACTCCAGGGTTCATTAATCGTGGAAATCACTCTGGACCCCAAAACAGTGAGTAATAGTCCATGAAACGGGCCAGAATCGGCGAAAACTGCGAGTGTTGATGGCCAAACACGTAAGCGCGCACCCGGGGTTAGTTAATCGTTCAAATCACTCTGGGACCCCAAAACGGTGAGTAATAGTCCATGAAAGCGGGCGAATCGGCCAAAGCTGCGAGTGTTGATGGCCCGACCGTAAAGCGCCTTAGGGTTCAACAACTCGGAAATCGCCGGGACCCCAAAGCGGTGAATACAAATCCAAAAGCGGGCGAGAATTGGCCAAAACTGCAGTGTTGATGACCCACATGTAAGCGCAACCAGGGTTAGTTAATCGTGGAAATCACTCGAGGACCCCAAAGCAGTGAGTAATAGTCCAAAAAGCGGGCGAATCGGCCAAAGCTGCGGTTATTGATGGCCAAACACGTAAAGCGCACCTTGGGGTTCAACAACTATGGAAATCACTTTGGGACCCCAAAGCGGTGAGTAATAGTCCATGAAAGCGGGCGAGAATCGGCCAAAACTGAGTGTTGATGGCCAAACACGTAAGCGCACCACAGGTTCAACAACTATGGAAATTGCTTGGGGCCCCAAAACGGTGAATACAAATCCAAGAAACGGGCCAGAATCGGCCAAAACTGCGAGTGTTGATGACCGACACGTAAGCGCAACCCAGGGATCATTAATCGTGGAAATCACTCTGGGACCCCAAAACAGTGAGTAATTGTCCATGAAACGGGCCAGAATCGGCCAAAGCTACATTATTGATGGCCAAACACGTAAAGCGCACCTTAGGGTTCAACAACTCTGAAAATCGCTTGGGACCCCAAGGCGGTGAGTAATACTCCATGAAGCGGGCGAGAATCGGCCATAATGCGAGTGTTGATGGCCAAACCGTAAAGCGCACCTTAGGGTTCAACAACAATGGAAATCCTTGGGACCCCAAAGCGGTGAATACAAATCCAAAAGCGGGCGAATTGGCCAAAAGCTGCAGTGTTGATGGCCAAACACGTAAGCGCACCCGGGGTTCATTAATCGTGAAATCACTCTGGACCCCAAAGCGGTGAGTAATAATCCAAGAAACGGGCCAGAATCGGCCAAAACTGCGAGTGTTGATGACCGACACGTAAACGCAACCCAGGGTTCGTTAATCGTTCAAATCACTCTGGGACCCCAAAACAGTGAGTAATAGTCCATGAAACGGGCCAGAATCGGCCAAAACTGCGAGTGTTGATGACCGACACGTAAGCGCACCTTGGGGTTCAACAACTACGGAAATCGCTTCGGGACCCCAAAGCGGTGAATAAAATCCAAAAGCGGGCGAGAATTGGCCAAAACTGCAGTGTTGATGACCCACACGTAAGCGCAACCCGGGGTTTCGTTAATGGTGGAAATCACTCGAGGACCCCAAAAGCAGTGAGTAATAGTCCAAAAGCGGGCGAAATTGGCCAAAGCTGCACTGTTGATGGCCAAACGCGTAAGCGCACCTTGGGGTTCAACAACTACGGAAATCACTTCGGGACCCCAAAACAGTGAGTAATAGTCCAGGAAACGGGCCAGAATCGGCCAAAACTGCGAGTGTTGATGGCCAAACCGTAAAGCGCACCACAGGTTCAACAACTATGGAAATCGCTTCGGGACCCCAAAGCGGTGAATACAAATCCAAGAAATGGGCCAGAATCGGCCAAAACTGCGAGTGTTGATGACCGTCACATAAACGCAACCCAGGGATCATTAATCGTGGAAATCACTCTGGGACCCCAAAACTGTGAGTAATTGTCCATGAAACGGGCTAGAATCGGCCAGACCTGCGACTGTTGATGGCCACAAACCGTATCGCACCTTAGGGTTCAACAACTCGAAAATCGCCGGGACCCCAAAGCGGTGAGTAATACTCCATGAAAGCGGGCGAGAATCGGCCATAATCAGTGTTGATGGCCAAACCGTAAAGCGCACCTTAGGGTTCAACAAGAATGGAAATCCCTTCGGGACCCCAAAACGGTGAATACAAATCCAAGAAACGGGCCAGAATTGGCCAAAACTGCGAGTGTTGATGACCGAGACTTAAACGCACTCCAGGGTTCATTAATCGTGGAAATCACTCTGGACCCCAAAACAGTGAGTAATAGTCCATGAAACGGGCCAGAATCGGCCAAAACTGCGAGTGTTGATGACCGACACGTAAACGCAACCCAGGGTTCGTTAATCGTTCAAATCACTCTGGGACCCCAAAACATTGAGTAATAGTCCATGAAACGGGCCAGAATCGGCCAAAACTGCGAGTGTTGATGACCGACACGTAAAGCGCACCTTAGGGTTCAACAACTACGGAAATCGCTTCGGGACCCCAAAACGGTGAATACAAATCCAAGAAACGGGCCAGAATTGGCCAAAACTGCGAGTGTTGATGACCCACCGTAAGCGCAACCCGAGGGTTAGTTAATCGTGGAAATCACTCAGGGACCCCAAAACAGTGAGTAATAGTCCAAGAAACGGGCGAGAATTGGCCAAAGCTGCTTGTTGTTGATGGCCAACGCGTAAGCGCACCTTAGGGTTCAACAACTATGGAAATCACTTTGGGACCCCAAAGCGGTGAGTAATAGTCCATGAAAGCGGGCGAGAATCGGCCAAAACTGCAGTGTTGATGGCCAAACGTAAAGCGCACCACAGGTTCAACAACTATGGAAATTGCTTGGGGCCCCAAAGCGGTGAATACAAATCCAAAAGCAGGCGAATCGGCCAAAGCTGCAGTGTTGATGGCCGACACGTAAGCGTAACCGAGGATCATTAATCGTGGAAATCACTCTGGGACCCCAAAACAGTGAGTAATTGTCCATGAAACGGGCCAGAATCGGCAAAAGCTGCATTGTTGATGGCCCGACACGTATCGCACCTTGGGGTTCAACAACTCGAAAATCACTTTGGGACCCCAAGACAGTGAGTAATACTCCATGAAACGGGCCAGAATCGGCCATAATCGAGTGTTGATGACCGACACGTAAAGCGCACCTGGGGTTCAACAACAATGGAAATCCCTTCGGGACCCCAAAACGGTGAATACAAATCCAAAAGCGGGCGAATTGGCCAAAACTGCGAGTGTTGATGACCGACACTTAAACGCACCCCAGGGTTCGTTAATCGTGGAAATCACTCTGGACCCCAAAACAGTGAGTAATAGTCCATGAAACGGGCCAGAATCGGCCAAAACTGCGAGTGTTGATGACCGACACGTAAACGCACCCCAGGGTTCGTTAATCGTGGAAATCACTCTGGACCCCAAAACAGTGAGTAATAGTCCATGAAACGGGTCAGAATCGGCCAAAACTGCGAGTGTTGATGGCCAAACCGTAAGCGCACCTTAGGGTTCAACAACTCTGAAATCACTTGGGACCCCAAAGCGGTGAGTAATAGTCAGAAATGGGCGAGAATCGGCCAAAGCTGCAGTGTTGATGGCCAACACGTAAGCGCACCTTCGGTTCAACAACTACGGAAATCGCTTCGGGACCCTAAAATGGTGAGTAATAATCCAAGAAACGGGCCAGAATCGGCCAAAACTGCGAGTGTTGATGAGCGACACGTAAACGCAACCCAGGGTTCGTTAATCATTCAAATCACTCTAGGAACCCAAAACATTGAGTAATAGTCCATGAAACGGGCCAGAATCGGCCAAAACTGCGAGTGTTGATGACCGACACGTAAGCGCACCTTGGGGTTCAACAACTACGGAAATCGCTTCGGGACCACAAAGCGGTGAATACAAATCCAAAAGCGGGCGAATCGGCTAAAACTTGAGTGTTGATGATTACGTAAAGCGCAACCGAGGTTAGTTAATCGTGGAAATCACTCGGGACCCCAAAGCGGTGAGTAATAGTCCATGAAAGCGGGCGAGAATTGGCCAAAGCTGCGATTGTTGATGGCCAAACGCGTAAGCGCACCTTAGGGTTCAACAACTATAAATCACTTTGGGACCCCAAAGCGGTGAGTAATAGTCCAAAAGCGGGCGAGAATCGGCCAAAACGCTGAGTGTTGATGGCCAAACCGTAAGCGCCCCAGGTTCAACAACTATGGAAATCGCCGGGGCCCCAAAGCGGTGAATACAAATCCAAGAAATGGGCGAATCGGCCAAAAGCTGCAGTGTTGATGGCCGACACGTAAGCGTAACCGAGGATCATTAATCGTGGAAATCACTCTGGGACCCCAAAACTGTGAGTAATTGTCCATGAAGCGGGCTAGAATCGGCCAAAGCTGCGAGTTATTGATGGCCAAACGCGTAAGCGCACCTTGGGGTTCAACTACTATGAAAATCGCTTTGGGACCCCAAGGCGGTGAGTAATACTCCATGAAGCGGGCGAGAATCAGCCAAAATCGAGTGTTGATGGACGAAACGCGTAAGCGCACTTGGGGTTCAACAACTATGAAATCGCCGGGACCCCAAAATGGTGAATACAAATCCAAAAAGCGGGCGAAATTGGCCAAAGCTGCAGTGTTGATGGCCGACACTAAAGCGCGCGGGGTTCGTTAATCGTGGAAATCACTCTGGACCCCAAAGCGGTGAGTAATAGTCCATGAAGCGGGCCATAATCGGCCAAAGCTGCAGTGTTGATGGCCGACACGTAAGCGCGCCCAGGGGTTCGTTAATCGTGAAATCACTCTAGGACCCCAAAACAGTGAGTAATTGTCCATGAAACGGGCCAGAATCGGCCAGAACTACGACTGTTGATGACCGACACGTAAGCGCACCTTGGGGTTCAACAACTACGAAATCACTTTGGGACCCCAAAACAGTGAGTAATAGTCCAGGAAACGGGCCAGAATCGGCCAAAACTGCGAGTGTTGATGACCGTCACATAAACGCAACCCAGGGATCATTAATCATGGAAATCACTCTGGGACCCCAAAACAGTGAGTAATTGTCCATGAAAGCTAAGGCCGAAGCCCACAAGGCCCTCTAGGAAATCGAGGCGTTGAAGAAGATAGCGGCGGTAAGGCATTTTCATGCAAAGCAAGCATGTGAATGTGAATTACCTATTACTTACAGGTCGGAGCTCTCCGGGGCATTGTGA
Source organism: Aegilops speltoides (assembly GCA_021437245.1). Lineage (NCBI taxonomy): Eukaryota > Viridiplantae > Streptophyta > Magnoliopsida > Poales > Poaceae > Aegilops > Aegilops speltoides. Next base: position 7,764 of record JAHHZJ010010407.1, read on the forward strand.
GATCTGCCCATGGCGTGTCCGATCTTTGCCGCTTTCTACCGGGCCGAGGAGGAGCTCGGCGAAGAAGGTCTTGGTCTCGATATCTTTGAGGCGGACATCAGTGCCCCTAGCGACCCGGTGAAGCGGTGGTCGAGCTCCTAAGGTGGCGAGCAGGCCATGAAGGGCCTCATAGTTTGTTTGTGGCCCAAGGAGGCCATGCACAGGAGCTACTTGACTGGTGCGGTGGCTGGTGGATCGTGTCCACAGGTTGAAGTCGTCAAGCACTCCGCTTTGCATTGAAGGTGCCGTCGGGCCCTTGCCGTGCAAAGGTGCCTTTGGGCGGGATGGGAATGAGAAGCTTGCTGACGGACCATGCGCCACCGGACAGGCAAGGAGTATCCATGCGCCGAAATGTATTATAAGAGTGTCCTAAAGGGTGCCGCTTGATTAGCGTGAGTGCTCCAAAGATGTAATATTTGAGTAGACTCACATTTTGTTATCTGTCTTGCTGAAAACTTTGTTCATATCGCTAAACAGCGCATTAATTTAAAATATTACCTTCTATCGACGTTTATGAAATCGAGAGATGGCAAGTCGTCGGCTTGACCAACATGCCACAGTCTTTGGGGTGTTAGGGATAAACTTAGGCGCTCTTGTTCCCATTTTGGGTCCATCTGGGAGGTGCTCAACACAGCGAGCAGAACAGCCGGACTTATAATGTGAACACTCTCCTTAGCCATAGAATTCTATAATTTTAAATTTAGTGAAGCCCCTAGTATTCGGAAGACCGAGTTGAGGCGCTATCACTTTGGGCGGACAAAAGCGGTTCCTCGCTCTAAGCGGCATAAGTCTTTAGGGACTCGAAAAACCTCTCGAGCAGCGACCAGCTCTCGCCTTATCATGACAGTCAGTTTAGCTTTCTCCAGGCGCTCACCCAGCTCAGCAAAGGCGCAATCGCGATGGTTCTCCAGTCTTACCTTAGCGATACAATGGAACATAAGGTACCAAAACATGGGGCAGGCAACCCAACTATTGACCCAAGACATGATTTGGAGCGATGCATATAATGCTATAAGTTGAGGTGCGCACTTGTGAAAGTTTTCGGACTTATCACACCATAATGTGGGGAACTTAAGCCCCTGGTGTATTTAGCCGTGCCAAAGTGTACGGATGCAATATGTCATAAATGAACATGTGCATAAGAAAGAAATGCAATTATAAGTAAAAAGCGATGCATTGTTTATTTAAGAGATACTGCCATGAAATGCAGAATGATACAAATAGTGCGGTAAGCAAGGGATAGGACTATTAAGCATGTTCCCCTCCAGGGGTAGGCTGCGAAATGGTGTATAAAACAGATTTAATGCTCATAATGGAGACCACCTGGATACTCGTCGTAGCCTTTCTCCTTCCCTGGCTGTTGCATCGTGAGTTGGCTGGTCTCTTGCGGACGAGGGCCTCTGTGAGCAGTCTGTGGGTAAAAAAAAAGAAAAGGAAAAGAATGACACACTTGGAGCCCTGGTGTGGTTGAGCCACACTCAGGCCTGTCGTGGCGTGCCCTCCCCTATGCCGGGGTATCTCGGGCGTAATGATGTACGCATAAGGACCGATCTTGCAATTTTGCAAGGGCTGGGGTTAGAGACGCATTACTCTGGCGATGCTCGGGCGTGCAGGTGGTCTTGTTGTAGGTTACTCGGTAGCGTTTGGCGTGTCCGGTAAACTTGCGGCGGACTCGAAAATTGCCTTAAGAGGCTGCTCTGTACTTCTTCGAGAGCATTGTGTGTTCCTCCGTTCGGAGGGCGTTCCTTGTTTCCGTTCACCGTGATGACTCCTCGAGGGCTGGCATCTTGAGCTTGAGGTATCGTGGTCGGCACGCTTTGAACTTTGCAAGCAGCGGTTCGTCAGAAGCGAGCGTGATGCTTGTGGAGCGGAACTATATCGAACATTAACTCCTCGCCGGAAGTTATCAGGGGATCGAAGACCACTTCAAGTATTCTTGAGCTGTCTGCAGTTGGCCTCTACACTGGTATGGCGCCTTTGAAGGTCGTCTTTGTTGGTTTAATCCTTGAGGGTCTATGCCCATCTTGCGCCTTTGTATCACAGTAAAAGCAGGTTGAGGCTGCTGCGCAAATCCATCGAGGACTCTAGTGAGTGAAACCCGCCGATGATTGGGTCTAAAACCAATCGGCGAATCCGCGTGGCGGATCTTGGTGGGGTGGTCCCTTGATCAAAAGCAATCGGGCGGGGAGGACCATGTGTTGAACTTGCGGCGTGGCTCCATCGCGTATCGTCCTGAGTGCACACTTCGCTCCCTCTTGGGTATGTGGGTTGCGTATATCATGTTCACCGTCCGCACTTGTGGGGAAACCCGTCATCCTCTATTGTTGGTGGTCGGGTCTCTTCCTCGTCATCGCTATGTAGCCTTGTCATTGTTTTGACAATTAACTTTCCTGCTGCTTGAATACCCAACAATCCCTATTGGTGTGATTAGCTGGCATTTGAAGTGCCGTGTATCGGCAAGAAGCGGCGAGTATTCGTTCAAATTGGGCCGGACCGGAGTAGTTCTTTTGAATGGCTTTTCGTGACCAGGTTTGGAGCCTCTAAATTCGGCATTGACTCTTTGTATCCTCGGTGTTATAAATCGTTAACGTGGCGTTTGTTCTTGTTGCGTAGCGACACGCCATTGTGGTCCTTAGTATCCGGACTGCGAATTTTCTTTGAGGTTGTTAATGCGGGCTAACTGCTGTCCTCTCCAGCATAAGCGGGTCATGAGTGATGTGAGGGCTGCCATGGATTTGGCTTTTCTGTCCTAGGTGCGGGCAAGCCACTCATCGCGGATGTTATGCTTGAAGGCTGCGAGTTCCTCTGCATCCAGGACAATCGGCGATTTGATTTTCTTTGTTAAGAACCGTGTCGAATTATACGGCGATTAAATCAGCTGCTGAATTATGTGGCTTAGGTCATCGGCGTTTGGTGGTCTTTATCGTGCCAGGAAGTTATCAAGGAATGCGCTTCGAGGTCCTCCCAACACCAATTGATTCTTTTGGCAAGCTGATAAGCTAATGTCGAGCCGGTCCTTTAAGCTTGAGTGGGAGGTATTTGATGGCGTGGAGATCATAAATCGCGGGCCATGTGGATATGAAGGAGATAGTCTTCAATCCAAACGCATGAGTCTGTTGTGCCATCATAGGATTCAATATTCACGGGTTTAAACCCTTGAGATTTGATGATCCATTACTTCATCATGAAGCATAGTGGGTGTCTTGGTGCCTCTATATTTGACTATATCACGGCAGAGCTCAAGCGAGCTTTGTCTCTTGTGTTAAACCCGAGCCGAGATTCTTGTATCCGTATAGCAGTTGTTATCGCACATCATTAGGCATACGTGATCCGTAGATCGATCTTGATTGTCTTGCCTTATCCTCAATATGTCTTGCAAGTCAAGCGCATTCCCAGTAACCCGTACTTTTCGGCGGTCTTGAGAATGCAGGTTCTAGTGGAGGCCTAGAGGCCTCTCTATCGCTGACCACGAGGTGGTCGGTCGACCATATTGTGTGCTGGTGCTGCGGTTTATATGCCTCCTCCTCTAATCGGGAGCAGCTTGAGTTTAGGGTAGCTTTTGGAGGGGCATTGAGTTCATGCTCTTGACCACAAGGACTTGATCCATCTGTAGGCTAGCGAGATCTTGATCAGCTCTAAGCTGTTCTGCTTTTCTTGAGGTTGTTCGCCGTGGCCATAAGCCTCGTTTAAAACCCTCTTGTTGGCCAGGATTCTCGAGGCCTGACGAATTAAATGCGTCGTCGAGGCTTGCCTCGTCTCGGAGGAGGCATGTAATTATCATCCTCTATATACCTCTTAAATGCCGCTCTCTCATGAGGGCTGGCTTCTCCATCCTCTGTGTTGAATCTTCTTTGGAGGGGTTGAGGAGTCTGGACTAGGGGTGTCCAACAGCGAACTATCATCGTCCGCGGACTCCAAGACTCTGAAGATACAAGATTGAAGACTCGTCCGTGTGCGGATGGGACTTTCCTTGGCGTGGAAGGCAAGCTTGGCGTCTGGATATGTAGATCTCCTACCCTTGTAACCGACTACATGTAACCTAGCCCTCTCCGGTGTCTATATAAACGGACGGTTTTAATCCGTAGGACACAACAACCATTACAACAATCATACCATAGGCTAGCTTCTAGGGTTTAGCCTCCTTGATCTCGTGGTAGATCCACTCTTGTACTACCCATATCATCAATACCAATCAAGCGGAGTAGGGTTTTACCTCCATCGAGAGGGCCCGAACACAGGTAAAAACATCGTGTCCCTTGTCTCCTGTTACCATCCGCCTAGGCGCTTGATTCGGGACCCCTACCGAGATCCGCGGTTTGACACGACATTGGTGCTTTCATTGAGAGTTCCTGCGTGTAAATCGTCACGATAGTCTCGATGGCTTCTTCAATCAACAACAACGCCGTCGGTGAGACTTTTCTCCCGGACAGATCTTCGTATTGGCGGCCGCCTGCTGAGCTAATTCACTTGGCCATCTGGAAGCGGATCAGCTCGCCTGGCGATCGAGACAGATTTGGAAGCCTAAACTTCACGGCGGACATCGCGGAGACTTGATCTTTGATGGATCCGATCCATGGCGGCGTACCCTGCTTGTCGCGATGGAGCGCGATCTAGCTCTGCCGCCGGACAGCGCCTTGGAGCCGCACATGAATCTGCTCCGACCGATGGTTGAAGCCGATCGCCTGGATCGAGGGCGAGTGGCTGGACACCGCCTCGGGGCTGCAACATCATGGCGATGGGCGAACAACGACCTTGTCCCTATAAAACTCATGACTCGAGGTGCGGACTCCAAACCTTCTGCGCCCCCAATCGAATCCGATTGGGCGCCGATCATGGAGTTCACCGCTGCGGACATCTTCGGCACTCACCCTTTGGCGACATCCTAAAATTGCTAAAGCATCTCTCGCTATCCAGGAGAGCCTGGCGGATTATGGCCAAGATGGTTGGGATGCAGACGACGAAAAAATTCAAAGCCACCACCACCACTTTGTAGCCAGCTGTCGGCGATCTAACCGACATGCTGAACTCGACTCCGAAGACATCGGCGGTATGGGCGGCGATGGGAGGCGATCAGAACCAGCGCTCACGAGCCTTTGGAAGGCCACCCAACCCATGATGTATATATGGTGGATACCCCAAAAGAAGCGATACGAGGACCAGCGAGGCGCGGCAAAAGATAATCCAGATAAACAACCAAAATGGCGGCCTTGACGCGCGCCCTAAATCCCGCCTCGACAACAACAGCACTCCTAATGACCCAGCAATACAGCGAGGGCAAACCGGTGGGCGGCGAACATGCAGCCAAGCAACCTTCGAACAGGGCGAATCGGATAATCAATCAATGTCGTGAAACCAACAGTCCAAGCGACCTCCGCGGACACAACACGGAGAATAAGAGCCTTCGCAAAAGACTAAATCGCTCTTGCAAGAAATGCGAAGAAGGAAAAATGGAAGCTCAAAACAGCGGAAGACATACTCGAGAATGAGGTGGAGCAAAGTGCTAAAACACGCAAACAAATCGGCAATGGCCATCAATCAAAAACTACCGAAGCGCAAGCTGCTGCGAGTCGATGAGGAAGCCATAGAGCCCCCAGTCAAAAAACAAAGAGGCGCTTTGGCGGATAAATGACAGATGATAGGCCAAAACTATAAGCTGCGCCGCTACAAGCTGACCCATCATCACAGGAAAGCAGATGGCCCAGCCAGGTCCATTCTGGGCCAAAAAAGGGCCCAGGAAGCAACACAACACGCCAAGTGTTTGAAGACAGCAGTACACCCAAATCTGAGCGTCACACCCACTATGTTTCACCAATGAGGTCTTTGGATCATGAATTCCCAACAGGGTTTAAACCCATAAACATAGAGGCTTATGACGGAACAACAGACCCGGGAGTCTGGATAGAGGATTATATACTACACATACACATGGCTAGAGGAGATGACCTCCACGCCATAAAATATCTACCCCTCAAGCTCAAAGGGTTAGCTCGGCATTGGCTCAAAAGCCTCGCAGAAAACACTGTTGGAAGTTGGGAAGAGTTGGAGGACGCTTTTAGAGCAAATTTTCAAGGGACTTATGTCCGCCCTCGAGATCTGAGCGATCTAAGTCATATAACTCAACATCCCGGAGAGTCGTAGCATAAATTCAGAACAGGTTCCTTACTAAAAGAACCAAATAGTCAAGCTGTCAGGACGCGAAGCCTTAGCAGCTTTCAAACACAAGCGTCAAGGGGCGAATGGCTGCTTGAGACACCTCGGCCAAGAAGCCGAGGACAATGTCGCGCTAACAAGCCTCATGGCCCGCTTTGCGTGGGGAAGACAGTGGCTAGCAAGATCAGCACCAGCTGACCCAAGTACATCCGACATCGGAGATGGAAGCGGAAAATCACGGGCGAAAAGATCGGCGCGGAATAAAGAAAAGCCCAAAGAACGGCGGTGTGCTTGGATTCAACTTCATGACCAAACAACAAAACACTGCCTCTTGAGGACAACGGTGGCGAGCTATCAACAAACAAAATTTTGGATCGGATATGTCAAATCAAAGTACCTCCGGAGCACTGCAAACCACACCCACCGAGATTGTTGGGTTTCAAGCAGTCCGGTGACTCGATCACCGAACACAAGGGCTTCACGCACCAAGCGAGGACAACAGCGAACCCCACCGGCGAGGGCAGGAAAACAAAGACTTTCCACAAGAAGTCAAAGCGGTAAACTCACTTCATGTGATATCACGGAAAAACAATCGGCACCCGCTAAGATGGGTCTCATACGGTCCACCCAGTGGAACCTCGAGATTGGATGTCAAAACCAATCACTTTTGACCACTGGATTATTCGAAGTGTTGAAATGCAGGATGGACTGCTCGATATTGGATCCTATAATCGATGGACTACAATTTACACAAGTCACGATGAATGGCGGCAGCGATTTAAACCTGCTATATCCGAACACAATCCATAAGTTGAGGATAGACCTTACTACAATTAGACATAGCACTTCCTTTAAAGGAGTGGCGCTTGAGCCCTTCGCCAAGTGCAGGCTCCCTATTACTAGAAGTTGTGTTGGTCACGAACAACTTCCAACGAAAAACTAATCTTTCATATCGCCCCATTCAAAAGTAGCCATCAAGCACTATTGGGACGTGAAGCCTTTGTCGCTTTAGCGCCATACCACATTCTGCGTCTCTTACACTTAAAATGCCGGTCACGTGGCATCATTTCATTAAGAGGGTCATTCAAAGACCCGAACATGGCTAAACGAGTCCGACATAAATAAGCTAGGGCTCCCTAGCCGCACACCTTCACAAGGGGTTGTGCATATAAGCAATAATGAGCTAATATAGACTCCGCTTTATTCATTTATTAATATTTTTCGTGCACTTTTTATACGATTTCCTTTCAAACTAAGTTCCTCTCTTTTTATAGATGAACAACGTGCATACCGTCGAGGATAACGGCTGCTGTGGAGACACGGTATGAGGCGTGCGTGGGACCCGTCGTAAGATTCTTTTGATTAAGACCTGCGTAAACCTTTTTCTGTCTCTTGTTGCTATACTCCCCTGGCTTTTCATTATAACGAGTGGGCGGCGTTTTAGCATCGGCGCGTCGAAGACCTCGCCGATACACTGGACACTAGGGGTTTAGGGCATTGTTACGCCCATTATTATAAAGACCGAACACCTTAGGGAGTGTTGGCGTCTCGAGATTAGGCCTTATATGCATCAGCTCGAATCATGTCTTTGGTCAAATGTTGGGTTTGCCGGCTTACGTTTTTTGCTGCCTTCGTTACGTATCATTGGCTAGCGGCACCGGAGAACTCTGCGATTGTGCCCCGATTCGGTTGGGTGAGCACCTCGATGAAAGCCGAAAATGTTGTCATGATCTGTTGAGGCTGAGTCGACCACTCGATCGACCACGGAATGTTTAGAATTCCTCGCTTTGTGAAGGACCGTTTCGGTCGAGGCACACAGCGCCCGAATTCGGAGGCGCGGTGCCCCAGAGAAGCTATATCGTAGTCCCACCCTCGAACTCAATGGCTAAGTGAAAGTGATAAAGCATCATAGTCCGGTTGCCTCATTTGCTCGCTACCACCTCCTTAACAGGACCGAGGCGTCGGATTAAGTGTGAAAATCGCTATTTTTGTGAACACCCCGCACCTTGTGCATGAAATTTGAAGCCAAAGACTGCCATCTTCGGGTTATACACATGTATACATAAGCGGCCGCATAGGAGATATTCCAATACTTGAGCACAAGTATAAGCGATTACATCATAACCGTTGTTTTACAAAATAAAGCGTTCATTCAAGCGTGACATTTTTGGCGCTGCGATTCTATTACACGAGCACCGCATAACTTCCCCAAAATAGTGCTCGTGAATGTAAAGACTTTCATCGAACCACAGGTTGCAACAGCGGTGGCATCCATCTCTGTCAATGTGTCTTCCACGGGCAAGGGCCATCCGCGCACCCTCTCATGAGCCGACCGCTTCATCACCTTGATATCGGCACCGACCCAAGCTGCTGCAATAAGCCAAAATAGCTCGTCGGCTTGGGCCTCTCGGCGGACATGAGTCACGATATCCGTCATGGCAAGTCGGACAACCTATTCAGCTCAGCCCATTCGGCTGACCCGATCGGTCGTGAGTGAGCGATCGGACTATGGAATTGAGACCAAAATAGCTCTTAGTCTTGTGATCCTTGACTTGAGCTGCCTGCGGCATCCGCCGCTTTTCGCCGCTAAGTCCATATAAGGATCCTCCGGACCCCACGGTAGCCAAGTGAGCATACTTTGGATCCGTAAACTGTGGCGTAGCGAAAAGGCTTACCGACCACAATGTCTCCGACTGTGCAGCTCCTCCTTTATAGCCGCATTGCGAGCGGGCATCCTTGGCCGGAGGTGGCCTTCCCCAAGTCTTCTCGCTCCGATAGGCTCTCCTTTTCAAAGAGCCTCATTGCGATCGGTAGCATCCTTCAATTTAACGGCCAATTCGGCCATCTCTTCCTAACCGGCGGTGTGCAGCCCTTCGACTTCTAACTCCTCGGCCGCCCTCGAAGCAACGCATCCTCCTCAGCTTGCTCCTTGGCTTGAGCAAGTTACTGCGAAGAGCTCTCCACAGCGGCACCATCTGCGTCAAGCATAAATATTGTAAGAGGTGGGCTTTTGTTCCCTTAATAGGTGACTGCGGAGACACAATTTACCTTGCGACTCGTCAAGTAAGCTTGTTGACTAAGCGATATGCGCATCCAACATCGAGTTGCCGCATTAATTCAACAACTCCATCGGTCTGGCTAGCCCCGGACTATCCGCCACTGCATAGGAATGGCGACACTCAATACCTGCGATTTTGATCCTCAACGCAGCTGTCGCTTTCGACAACTTACGAGTCTCGAGGGCTACTATCTATCTGAGCGCACTTTCATGTGCAAAACTGTCAAAAAGTTGCGTCGTTTTCGTACCTCAAACCCCTTGATAAACTCTGGCGGCATTATGCAATCCGCTTTCGGTGAATGAAATCCTTCAATCACTGCACTCATCAATGCGGTGATCTTACGAGATGGGCGCCCTCTCAAGCAGATCCTTGGCTCCCGGCGAACACTAGTGGCGCGAACTCTTGAGCTCTGCCGAGCTGGGGATACCCTCGTGGCGACACTTGAGGCTCGTCCGCCCTATCCGGCAGCGCAGTGAGCGGAGGCGTCTCGCTCTCCATCATCTCGGACGAAGATCCCCGAGCGAGCTCATCTAAGAAGGTCATGAGATCCGAACTACAAGGTAAAAATTTGGTTATCCTCGGAAGCACAAATAGGGATGTTTCTTATTAATGAACTCCCCTTTTCTACTCACGGCTCATTTGGAGGCTGATTCTTTAGAAGGCGTGCGGCGGGACCTCCAGACTTGAGGACCCTCTGGTGAAGATTTCTTCCCCAGCTTAGGGGCTTTGGCCTCCGGGTCTTGGGCGGTCCTCTTCTCCCCACGGAGGAGGATTCTTGATCCCCCTTCTTCAGCGCCCCTTAGGCGGCGGTAGCTCCTCTATTTTCCCCTTAGCCTTCTTACGAGGCATAACCTCAACATCTGACCGGCCACGGGATCGTGGCGGTCTCTGGGAGGGCGGACACCGTATCAACTTTGCTTCCGCTACCCTCCTGTTGCAGGATAACAGGTTAAAAAGCGGTGTAGAAAAGCAAACAAATGAATGCGTCCGAACCTTTGGGCTACTTACTTGAGTATCTGGCGATTGCGGCTTAGGCCGACATCCTCGGTCAATTCGGACATGCAGCTTGTGGTCGAAGAACAACTCGTACATCTCCACGGTGTCGTACCCATAAAGTGTTGGAGAATCCGTGGTCCCTCGGATTGAACTCCCATAGCCGGAGAGGGGCCAGGGTTTGCAAGGCGGGAGGCGCCTAATTAGCATAACTTGCATCACCACGACGGATCGATCTCCCTACTTTGGAGGTCTCGAATCCCGCCCTGCAATAGGGGCACGTCTTTTAGCGGCCCCAGTTGAAATATGGTTGACCCGACATCAACCGTCGAGGAGGTCCGGCGGAATATGGGCGGCGACACTGCTTGCCCTTGGACGATGATATAGAACCCTCCTGCTGCCACAAGCCGAGCTCCTCTTGGAAGGAGCCCTCGGGCCAAGGGCATCGGCCCTCCTTATAGCCGCCCGCCGCACTCTGTAGCGCCCCCAATGCGTCTTTGGCTCCACATTGAAGGTCTTGACCACAGGCGAAGTGGGGGTGTGCGGAGGAAAGGCCATGACGACAATAAATGCGGAAATATGGAGGATGGACTCGGGCCAAGTCATGGAAATCAGCCGTAGTAGAACAGAGCCCTCTCACGAAAGGATCCGTCGGAAGCCTAAACCCGGCGGAGGTGGGATACAAAGGCGATGTACTCCCGGGCTCGGGGTGGGTATAGCCTGCCCTTGGTGGGCAGCTGTGTCGAAATCTCATAGGGCAGTACTTGGCCTCTCGCGACTTTTACGTCCTCCTTCGTGGCGGAGGAGGGCATCCATCGACCACTGAAGGTCGGAACGGACATTATTAAAGGTCAAAACACGTGAATCTGGGGCTCTGGGTGTTGGAACTTGGGCGAGAGAAGATTCGATGGAGGATTGAAGAAAAGCGAGCCTTGGTCCTATTATATGGAGGAGAATACCAAGAGCCGTCTCGTGACCATTCGGGACTCGCCTTTGATAGAGGCGTGCTTGTGGTAGCAGTTGGGTTACTACGTCCGTATTGATGAGGATCCGGAATAAGGGAACATGATCTCTGCCGACAAGGCGTGGCAAGAAACCGCTTAGCTAAGCTGAGGTAGTATAATAAAAAGCGATTCAAGTAAAGGCTTGGTAGTGGCATGACATCACGCTACAAGATCGTCGTGATTGAACTTGTGTACATAATATTCTCTCTCTGGTAGTGTGGAATTTATTTTGCGAGCGGACAACATCCTTGTGTTCACAATCTTCTATGGATTATTAGGAGAAGGAACCCGCCTTGCAATGCCGAACATTATCGCGCGGACTCATCGTCATTGAAGCGGAGTTAGAGAGACTCTTGAGGAGTCTGGACTAGGGGTGTCGGACAGCGGACTATCATTGTCGCGGACTCCAAGACTCTGAAGATACAAGATTGAAGACTCCGTCCGTGTCGGATGGGACTTTACTTGGCGTGGAAGGCAAGCTTGGCGTCTGGATATGTAGATCTCCTACCCTTGTAACCGACTCTGTGTAACCCTAGCCCTCTCCGGTGTCTATATAAGCCGGAGGGTTTTAATCCGTGGGACACAACAACCA
>JAHHZJ010010410.1:0-16776 GCA_021437245.1 Aegilops speltoides
GCATTGCAAGGCGGGTCCCTCCTCCGAATAATTCATAGAAGATTTTGAACACCAGGATAGTGTCGGCTCTGCAAAATAAGTTCCACATACCCCGTAGAGAATAATATTTACACAAGTTCAATCTGTGGCGTATTTCATGGCATGACGTCACGCGGCCAACCTTTATTCGATTTTTTATTGTTCCACCTCGGTAGCGTTTAGCGGCGGTTTCCTTGGCAGCGTCTTGTCGAAGCGAGATCGTGTCCCTTATTCGGGATTCTCATCAATACGGCGTAGGTAACCTTAACGCGCCATTGATTGCGGCGCTTGGAGATAAGCGAGTTTTACCGGGCTGGTGGGGCCTTACAGTTTTCGTCCGTCCATATAAGGGATAAGGATCCACCTTTTTACCTACGCCTTCTTCCTCCTTTGCTTATCCATCTCCGTGCACTCGAGCTCCAGCGCCCAAGTCCGCACATCTCGCCTCGACCTTCTCCAACCATGTCCGGAGCGGGAGGCAAGTGGATGGCCTCCTCCATCACGGAGGGGCACATCAAAAACTGCGCAAGGCGGATACTTGTCAGCGACATTGCATCGGCTCCCGGCGAGGCAGCTCATCCCACCCGGGCCCCATGAGAGGTGGTGTTCCTTCCCCATTTCCTCCGTGGATTGGGCTTCCCTCCACCCATTTGTCCGAGGGGCTCATGTTCTACTATGGCTGGATTTCCATAATCTGGCCCAATTTGGCCTCAACATCTCGGCGTTCATCGTTGTGTGCGAGGCCTTTCTGCATCAGCCCACTTGACTTATGGCTGAAGACTTTTAATGTCAAGCCGAAGGTAGTGGGCGGGCGCCAAGCGAGTCTTGGAGGTGCCATGGTGGGCAAGATGCCCAGCGTTACATGGCTCGAGGCGCCGTGGGAAACCATCAAGGGTGGCAATCGGGGTGGTTCTACATCACCGAGCAGCGTGACCCTGAATGGGCAGCGGCCCCTGAATTCAGATCTGGCATCCCCACACGTCTCACCTCCTGGAAAGAGAAGGGCATGACATGGGGTGATTCGGAGGAGGTGACCGGACTCCAATCATGTGTGCAAACCCTGGTGAACAGGAAGCTCAAGCTTGTCAATGTAGTCCAGGTCATGCTCATCCGCCGGATCCTCCCATGCCAACAACGGGCTTGCAACTTGTGGGAGTTCGATCCGGCACAGCAGCAACCTTGGCGGGCTTTTCGACACTACGTCACGAAGATGCAGAGGAGTGCTGTTCAAAGCGCGAGGCTCCGCATCCACTCTTGAAGATCGCGGATTCATCTCATGGCGTCAAGCGTGAGGTAAGCTATTTACCCTTGATGGGACACTTGTTTTCCATAGTTTTGACTCTATCACGGGATCTAAATCCTTTACCTTTAACGAGCCTGGCGAGAAGAGCGTCCGGACAGGTTAGCTGTTTAGCTCCTTGCGAAGACCAGCGGATGCCGATTAGCAGGGCTGCGCTCGGCGCCATGGTGCGGAGAAAACCTATTAAAGGCTACGGGAACTCGGAGGAGTTCGGCGCTAAATGTTATCGGACTCGTTGTTCGATGACTCGGCCAGACTCCTCCCGAGCGAGGAGGAGAAGAAAGCCTCTCCCAGTGAGAGAGAAAGAGAAGGCTTCCCCAGCGGAGGAGGCGAAAGGTCAGAAGGAAGGACCCTTCTTCGGACTGTTCCACCAACGCCGACAACGGCGAAGAGGAGTGGCCTTCGAGGGCCAAGCCGAGATCGTAAGTGTCCGGATTCCATAATAACCCATGATTTCTCTTTTGTCGCATAGTTTCTTCTAACGCTTGAATAGAACCACATAGCCGCCCAGGGGCGATCTCCGCTTCATCGGCGGGTCCTGATTCGTCGGATGTGAATAACACTTCACTTCGAGCCGCCCCACCCCTCGTGATCTGAGGCAGCGCGAGGTGGGGTCCCGAAGAGCCCAACCAGGAGGAGGGTCTTGGGCGCCGCAAGGCGACCTCCGGACTTTGGGCAAGAGGCGGAACCCGAGAGGTTCCAAGTCCGGCCTGTCTTGGGACTCGTCTTGGAACCTCTGTGGTTACAAAGTCGAGCGGATGGGCCCTTAAGTAGAAGAAGCGAGACTACGACGCCGATGGCCTCCGTCCAGCCGGAGGCGGCGGATAATCTCTTTTTGGGCGCTCAGCAGTAGCTTCCATCGACGAGGCACCGCCTTGTTATGAGTCGCGGTGATCGAAAAGTTCATACGCCAGAGAGGCTGGCTGAAGCTGTACTAGCCTTCTAACAGGCTTTGAGGTAAGTAATTTAAGATGTGTAAAATAGTACCGCATAGGCGGTAGCCCACGATGCTCGGTTTGGTGTTGGAAAGAAAAGCGGGCGAGGATCTAAAAGATATCTGTGAGAGTCTAATGCAAATATGTCAATATGGGAGTCAGGCTATCTTTCTGACCTCTGCCGCCTTGGCTGCGGAGGTCAATGCATTGAAGCAAAGCCTCGGCGGTCGAGAAACGAGCTCGGTCGTGCCAAGAAGCAGCTCGAGGACAAGGAAGGTAAGTAGTACCTTATTAAAGTGATACCTTGTAGAAAAGATTTGGTTGCAAAAATGGCAGGAATAGCGTGAGTATTGCGGGGCCACGAACAAGGTGGCGACCACTGAAGGAAGTGGTGTCGAGGCGAGCATAATCTGGCGCAGGGCCTGCCAGCGAGAAGCGGGAGGCGCGTGTGGTGGAGGTACGGCAAGAGCTCCAGGCTCTCGTGGAAAAACACGAGAGTTTGGAGCGTGACTCGAAGACTCGAGAGTCCGAGCTCGCCTCGGCTCTTGAGAGTGCCAAAGCCGCTAAGGCCAAAGCCCAAAATGCCCTCCAGGAAATTGAGGCAGTAAAGAAGATAGCGGCGGGTAAGGCATTCTTCATGTAAAGCAAGCATGTAAAAGTGAATTACTTGTTACTTACCCGAGTTCGGAGCTCTCTAGGGCATCCACAGATCTGCCCGTAGCATGTCCGATCTTGTGCGTTCTCTGAGCCGAGGAGGAGCTCCACGAAAAAGGTGTTACGGTCTCGATGTCTGAGGCGGACATCCGTTGCCTGACGACCAGTTGAAGCGGCTGGTCGAGCTCCTGCAAGGTGGCGAACAGGCCATGAAGGAGCCTCATAGTTAATTTGTGGCCCAAAGAAGCCATGCACAGGAGCTACTTGATGCAGTGCGGCTGGTGGATGCTGTCCATGGGTTGAAGTCATCAAGCACTCCACCTGCATTGAAGGTGCCCATCAGACCTGGCCGTGCTAAAGTGCCTTTGAGGCAGGATGGGCCGAAAGCTTGTGACGGACGGCGCCACCGCTGGGCAAGAGTATCGCACACCGAGATGTACTATAAGGGTGTCTGAAGGGTGCCAGCATTATAGCGGCCGAATGCTCAAAGATGTAATTTTTAGTAGACTTGCTTTTTGTTATCACGTGCTCAAAACTTGTTCATATCGCTAAGCACGCTTGTTAATTTAAAATATTACCTTACGTGCAGCCGTTTATCAAATTTGAGAGATGGCAAGTCGTTGGCTTCAGCCCCCATGCCACGAGTGCTGGGGTGTTCGGGATAAACTTGAGCGCTCTTTTTCCCATTTTTGTGTCCTTTGAGGGAGGCGCTCAACACAACGAACAAGGCAATCGGACTTATAATGCTTGAACACTCCCACTTAGCCATAGAATTCTATAATTTTAAATTTTGGCGAAGCCTCTAGTGTTCGAAAGGCCGAATTCGGGGCGCTATCCACGCCTGGGCCGGACAAAGCCGGCTCCTCGCTCTAAGCGGCATAAGTCTTTAGGGACTCGAAAAAAACCTCTCAAACAGCGACCTGCTCTCGCCTTATCATGGACCAATTTAGCTTTCTCCTTTGAGGTGCTCAACCCAGCTCAAGCTGGGGCACAATGCAGTGGTTCTCCCAGCCTACCTTAGCCGATATAACGGAATGTAAGTACCAAAACATGGGGCCGGGCAAAGCCAACTATTGACCCAAGACATGATTCGGAGCCGATGCATATAATGCTATAAGTTCGGGGTGCCGCACTTGTGAAAGTGTTCGGACTTATCACACCATAATTTGGGGAACTTAAGCCCGTGGTGTATTTGGCCGTACCAAAGCGTACATATGCAACATGTCATAAGTGAACATATATAGATAGAAAAAGGAATGCAATGATAGGCAAAAAGTGATGCATTGTTTATTAAAAAAGTACTGCAATCAAAGCAGAACGATACAAATGGTGCGATAAGCAAGGGATGAGACTATTTAACATGTCCCCCTCCAGGGGTAGGCTGCGGAATGGTATGTAAAACAGGTATAATGCTCGTAACGGAGACCACCTGGATACTCGACGTAGCTTTTCTGCTTCCCTGGCTGTTGCATCGTGAGTTCGACAAGTCTACTGCCGGACAGGACTTCTGAAAAACGGAGTCCTGAAAATAAGAAGAAAGAAAAAATGGCACAATTGGGAGTCCCTGGTGTGGTTGAGACGCACTCTGGGCCTTCCGTCGTCGTGCCCCTCCCCCTGCGCCCATGGTATCTCCAGGGCGTAGTTGTGTGCGCGTGGTACTGGTTTCGCGATTTCGCGAGGGCTGGGGTTGGGGCCGTATTGCTCTGGCGTGCTCGAAAGCGTGCGGAGTTGTCTTGTTGTAGGTTACTCGGTAGCAGCGGTGTCGATTCGCAACAGCGGACTCGAGAATTGCCTTAAAAGGTTGCTTTGTACTTCCGCTGCGAGAGCCGCTGTATGCTCCTCCGTTCGGAGAGAGCGTTCGGTGTTTCCATTGACCGTAATGACTCCTCGAGGGCCTGGCATCTTGAGCTTGACGTATGTGTAGTGCGGCACCGCATTGAACTTTGCGAATGCGGTTCGTCCGAGCAGTGCATGATAGCCGCTGCAGAACGGGACTATGTCGAAGATTAACTCCTCGCTTCGGAAGTTATCCGGGGATCCGAACACCACTTCAATTGTAGCTGAGCCTGTACAATTGGCCTCTAGACCTGGTATGCCGCCTTTGAAGGTCGTCTTTGTGGGTTTAATCCTTGAGGGGTCTATGCCCATCTTGCGCATTGTATCCTGATAAAGCGAGTTCGATTTCTTGCCGCCGTCCTTCAGGACTCTAGTGAGGTGAAATCCGTCGACGATTGGGTCTAAAACCAATGCGGCGAATCCGCCATGGCGGATGCTAGTGGGGTGGTCCTTGATCAAAAGTGATCAGACACGAGGACCACAGGTTGAACTTTAGGCGGCTGGCTCCGCCGTGTATCGTCCACGAGTGCCGCTTCCGCTCCCTTTTGGGTATGTGGGTTGCGTATATCATGTTCACCGTCCGCACTTGTGATGGGAAACCCTTCTCTCCTCTATTGTTCGGCAGCCGGATGTCTTCCTCGTCATCGCTATGCAGCCCCTTGTCATTGTTTTTGGCAATTAACTTGCCTGCCTGCTTGAACACCAAACAATCCCTGTTGGTGTGATTAGCTGGCTTGTCGGGGGTGCCGTGTATCTGGCACAAGCGATCGAGTATCCGGTCCAAATTGGACGGGCTCGGAGTAGTTCTTTTGAATGGCTTTTTCTGCTGACCGGGTTTAGAGCCTCTGAATCCGGTGTTGACTGCCGTATCTTTACTATTATCCCCGTTAATGCGGCGCTTGTGCTTATTGCGACGCGACCTGCCATTGCTGTCCTTGGTATCCGAACACCCAGAGTTTTTGGGTAGGTTGTTACTGCGAGCTAGCCAGCTGTCCTCTCCCGCACAGAAGCGGGTCATGAGTGATGTGAGGGCTGCCATGGATTTCAGCTTTTCCTGTCCTAGGTGCCGGGCAAGCCACTCGTCGCGGATGTTATGTTTGAAGGCAGCACGGGCCTCCACATCCGGACAGTCGACGATTTGATTTTTCTTGGTTAAGAACCGTGTCCAGAATGGTCTGGCCGATTCGTCTCGGTGCTGAATTATGTGACTTAGGTCATCGGCGTTTGGTGGTTGCACGTATGTGCCCTGGAAGTTATCAAGGAATGCGGCTTCGGGTCCTCCCAACACCAATTGATTCTGGCGGCAAGCTGTTGAGCCAATGCCGAGCTGGTCCTTTAAGCTTGAGTGGGAGGTATTTGATGGCGTGTAGATCATCACCTTGGGCCATGTGGATATGAAGGAGATAGTCTTGATCCAAACCGCAGGATCTGTTGTGTCGTCGTAGGATTCAATGTTCTGGGTTTGAAACCTTGAGGATTTGATGATCCATTACCGTTTGTGAAGCATAGTGGGTGTCTTGGCGCCTACTGTATTGGGCTATATCACGATGCAGCTCAAACGAGCTTTGTCTACTGTGTTCGGCCCTGCCGGAATTGTTGTATTCGGCATGACGATTGTCGTCACGTATTGTAGGGCGCCCACGCGATCCGTAGATCAATCTTGTTTGTCTTGCCTTATCCTCCAATATGTCTCGTAAGTCTGGCGCATTCCCCCGTGGCTTTGTACTTTTCGTGCGACGCCGGGGTGCGGCTTTAGTGGAGGGCCTAGAGACCTCTCTGTCGCGGCTGCGAGGTGGCTAGTCGGCCGTATTGTGCGCTAGTGAGGCAGGTTTACGTGCTTCCTCCTCTAATCAGGGTAGCAGCTTGCGTTTTGGGTAGCTTTTGGAGGGGCGTTCGAGTTCATGCTCTTCGGCCGCAAGGACTTCAGTCCATCTGTCGGCTAGCAAATCTTGGTCAACTCTAAGCTGTTGCTGCTTTTTCTTGAGGCTGCTTGCCATGGCCATAAGCCTGCGTTTGAAAGCGCTCTTGTTCGGCGGGATCCTCGAGTGCGACAAATTAAATGCGTCGTGGAGGCTTGCCTCGTCTCGAAGGAAGCCTATAATTATCGTCCTCTACCTCTCATGCGCCGCTCTTTCATGAGGGCTGGCTTCCCCATCCTCTGTGCTGAATCTTCTTTGGGCGGGTTGTCTTGGCGCTGTCCGGGGTGTTGTGTCTCGGTGCGGAATCTCCATTTTCTTTGTGGCGGGATTTAGGCGGCGCTTGGCCAGCGGCGGCGCTTGGGCTGTTTCTTGGAGGTGTCGGTGTCAAAACCGGCGGATCTCGGGTAGGGGTCCCGAGCAGTCGTCTAGGAGGATGGTAACAGGAGACAAGGGACACGATGTTTTACCCAGTTGGGCCCTCTTGATGGAGGTAAAACCCTCGTCTGCTTGATTAATATTGATGATATGGGTAGTACAAGAGTGGATCTACCACGAGATCAGGAGGCTAAACCCTAGAAGCTAGCCTATGGTATGATTGTTGTAATGTATGTTGTGTCCTACGGACTAAAGCCTTTGGTTTATATAGACACGAGGAGAGGGCTAGGGTTACCTGAGTCGGTTACAATGGTAGGAGATCTACATATCCGTATCGTAAGCTTGCCTTCCACGCCAAGAGAAAGTCCCATCCGGACACGGGGCGGAGTCTTCAATCTTGTATCTTCATAGTCTTGGAGTCCGTGGACGATGATAGTCTGGCTGTCCGGACACCCCTAGTCGAGACTCCTCGGTAGCCCCGAACCAGGCTTCAATGGCGATAAGTCCAGTAGCGTATATAGTCTTGGCATTGCAAGGCGGGTTCTCCTTTAAGTTCCATGTACCTGCGAGCAGTGTCCGGCTTCCTTATCAATGTTGCGCTTCTTGGCTTCCGCCCAATAATGGCCTTCTTCCACGCGTCGCCTTGCGAATCAAGCGAGGTATCTTTTATGTTTTACCCCTAGCTGTGCAAATAATCGCCTATAAGAGGCAGGAATCGAGATCAAATCACACCATCTTCCTTCGCGAATACTCATCGGGCGCTTTCGACCAGAACCCATTCCATCATGGACCGTCGTAGCGGCTCCTCTTCTCGCGCTCCCAGCCCTCTGCCCGGAGATTGGAGGAGATGCTGCATTCCGCTGTGAGCTGGTGAAGCTCAAGCGGAGGATATCTCCCTCCGGCCTTCATGGTTCGGTTCGAGCCGGGCTGGCCACCTACCAAGGTGGGAAGCAAGCGGAGGCTACCCCAAGTCCCAACAAAGGGAGGCGGGTATGCCGTCCCCTATCGATAAGGGACTCAGATTTCCTATACATCCGTTCCTCCGCGGGCTCCACAGAGTTCTCGGACTCGGCTCCATCACCACACCGCCTCTATCCTGCATATCGCTTGGGTTCGTAGCTCTTCTGAGCTATTCCTGGGCATCGAGCCCCATTTTGCCTTGTGGAAGAGGTTGTTACGCCTCATACCCGTTCTTCTGAGGGTCCATATATCAAGTGGCGGCGCGAAATATGGCGCATTCGGGGACGGATATCCATCGGAACCCCTAAGAAAAGCGTCCGAAGGCTGGCCTTGAGAATGGTTTACATAGAAGGCGCTCGTTGCGGACCTGTTGGATCGGCCTCCGAATTCCTTTGCTCCTCTGAAGAAAGCGCCTTAGTTGGCGCCCTTGAGCCAAGCGGAGGAAGACGGGCGTCCATTATCGATGGGCGAATAAGATTCTTGGCCCATTCGGGTTGACCATGATTGGAGTCATGGCAACATGCATTCTGTGAGGGTGCAGCCACTTTGCAATCTGAGGCCACCCATGTGGGATTTCAGCGGGAAAGCGATTCCACCCGTCATGGCCGCAAAGGACCGGATTCGGCCGAGGATCTGGCGCAGATCCTGTCCGGCCTGTACAAGGGGGAGAAGGAGGACTTCCTTCAGACGAACCCCTTGAATGGGTTCTCCATGAATAACCCTCGGCGTTGGGTAAGCAAACACTTTAAGGGCCCGACCCATGCTTTCAAAGTTTAAGCTTCTTATATTATGTCTTCGGCGCAGGAACTGCGTCGGATCGTGGAGGACATGATAAGTCCAGCTCCGCAACCCGAGGATCCAGAGAGATCCAAGGATCCGGCCTCTGAAGAGGATCCGGACATTCAGGTGGAGCTAATCGACGGGGTGTTCCACCAGCTCAGCATGGATAATGCTTTAGTTGCTATTACGGCTGACTACCCGTACTATATCCGACTTTCTAGGTGATTGTGACGGAAGTCCTGACACCATTATCTCTTCCTTGCTCATTTCTGACCTTCGCGTACGATGGTGTTTTGCAGGAAGCACCTTCAAGGCGGGAAGCCGAGCCATGGCGGTGACCAACAAAAGGCGATCCGGACGATGGCGGAAGAGGAGTGCGGCCGCGGACTGAAAGCGTCGCCGCAAAGGTATAGCTTCGCTATTAATTATTGAACAACGTTCCTAGAAGCGTTTGAGTGCTCATGATCTTTGTAGGAGAAAAGCGCCCGCGGACTGCGAGGCGTGGAGGTTGCCAATCCAACCTCTACCAGCCGAGCTCGGCACCCGGTGCGGAGGGGCGGCGCAAAGCGCGAGCGAACACTCCTCAGCGGAGGATGCCGACAGGTTATGCGCCACGAAGTGCGAGGTGGAGGCGCCATGAACCATAAGCGCCGCCGAACGATATTTCGTGGCGTGCTTCTCCCCTGAGGCGTTGAATGCCTTTAGCAGGGGCCGCGCACCTCCGTGCTGCTCAAGATGGTTTTACGAGCCACGGGCGGTATGTGAAAGACATACGGGTAAAAGAATTTAACGATTATATATGCGGTAGCCCTCGAAACTTAAAGTAGTTATGTTAACTGATTTAGGATCATTTGAAATGAGGATCTTACCGAGAAGAATACCCAACTGTCTCGGGGCTGCAAGAGTGCAAGGCCCAACTTGAGGCCGCACTTGCTGCCAGGAGAAACTGAGAGGCCCCTCTGGTAACACAATTTTTTAAAAAAAAATATGGCGCTGTCATGCGGCGTGCGGGCAAATCTAATAATGACATTGCAGGTGTTGCGGACAAGATCCGGACGAGCAGGAACTACTGCGCCAGCTAAAGGCAGCGAGAGGTCTTGAATAGAGTGCGGCGAGAAAGGAACAAGCTCCAGGATGCCGCCCAGCTCGGAGAAAGAGCTGAAAGGTGTTCGGGCGAGCTATGCAGCTCCGTTAAGGAGAATCGGCGGCCGTCGCGGCATCTATAGTAAGTGCCTAGCGAACTCCTTTGAAAAGAAGAGTTCAGCGAGGAAGTCAATTGACAAAATATGTCGTAGGTATACTCACGAGTCGCCTGCGGAGGAGATGCCCGTATTGACGGGTGATCAACTTCGAACTGTTGCGGCTGCTCGAGCGAGTTCGGCGATGTGGCGCCGTTCGGGCTTTATGGCGGCCCTTTCCCTGCCGAAGGCCTTGGGAGCTTCTTGAGAAGCTTGAGGGAATGCGGCGGGGCTTCCGTTTGTGGAAGATTTCAGCTGCCGCAAAGGTGCAGGGAGGCTTGGGCCATGGTGAAGGCAGCGGTACAGAAGGCGGATCCCAACCACATTGCGAGTCGGACTGTGGGGCTGATGGGAAGGAGATCCTGTGAGTTTAGTATCTGGCCAAGTAGAGTTGGCGCTAAATTTTCCTAGCAGGATTTATAAATTAGATAGCTTTGTTAGGCGGGATTGAGGAGGAATCTGATCGATGGATTTGACAATGTATTTTAAAATGACATGTGAAATGCGTTCTAGCGGATTGTAGATCGTTTGTCTTTGCCGACCTTTTCGCTTCAACCTCGGGACCCTAGAGTTGGTGTGTCCTAATACCTTCTCGGTTAGAAACAACGGGGTATGCATGGAGACCAGGCGTAGGGGTCATCGAGTGCTTTATCGGACAAGTGCCCAACTAGTTATGTTATATTACATGGTTAGTAAGAAACATCTTCGGGGAGAATAGTTCCGTTAAGGGTTCCTTTCCACAGGAGGCATGCCCTAAAGTGCATGTACGGACTGCGAAAAAGTAGAAAAACATCTGGGGCAGATAAATAAGCAGGTAAAAATCATCTTTCAAGTCACCGACCGAATATTCCCTTAAACGCTAGCTTCGGCTTCACCGGTCTGAGGTACACATCCGGTGACCGGCACTAACAATCGCAGAGGTGCTCCTTTACCTCCTAGCGAACAATCGAGGAGCGTAGGGGTAAGCCAGAGGAGCGAGCAACCCAGCTTGGCCAAAACTTAAGTCATATCGATGCATATAATGGTGAGTAAAAGGTACATGTGGAAGCTTGACACATGTCTGGGCATAAAGCCCTTATAATTGAGCTTACGGAAAAAAGCCCCGGTATAATGAGTGCGGATGGCACATCAAGTATGTCACGAACAATGCGGAAGTAGGCCCTTAAGGGCTTTTAGGGAAAGGTTTAAGAGAAGAAAGAGAAACAAAAGACAGCTGAAGTGTAAAAAATTTGGGCGGGGAAGGGGCGAACTCTTAGTCGGCGCTAAACATAGAATCTTGGAGGCGGGCTGCGTTCCATGGGTTCGGCTCGAGTCGGTTGTCCGGCGCATTTAAGTGAGCGATGCGCTCCTCGGTCGAGGACTTGATCGATAATGAAGGGCCCCTCCATTTGGGCTTGAGCTTGTCCTTTTCTTGTCCGGCGGGCATAGAACTAGTTAGCCAGCGTTGTAAGTCTTAGCACGTGCTTCTTTGCTTTGATATCTTGAGCCTGCTCTTGATAGAATGCGGAGCGAGTCTTGGCGACATCGCGTTCTTCCTCCAATCGTCCAAGCTGTCCTGCCGACCCAGCTCGGCTTCTCTTGCTTCATACATCCGCTTTTCGAGGTGAGTCATGAATGATGTCGCGAGGGCAAAACTGCCTCTGCGCGTATACCATAAAAATGGTGTGAATCCGGTAATGCGGTTGGGCATTGTCCGCAGCCCCAGTCTGGTCGAGCTCCTCTACCCAGTGCGTGCCAGATTTCATAAGTGACCGCACTAGTCTGGGTTTAATGCCGCTCATTATTAGACCATTTGCTCGTTCCACTTGACCGTTGGTTTGAGGGTGATAGACTGAAGCGTAACCGAGCTTAATGCCCATGTTTTTGCACCATGACTTAACCTCGTCGGCCGTGAAGTTCGTGCCGTTATCGGTGATGATGCTGTGGGGGACACCATAACGGTGTACTACCCCGGATATAAAGTCTATCACTGGTCCGGACTCTGCCGTTTTGACTGGTTTGGCCTCTATCCATTTGGTGAATTTATCCACCATGACCAATAGGTACCTTTGCTTGTGGGTTCCCCTTTAAGGGGTCCAACCATGTCAAGCCCCGGACATGAACAGCCAGGTAATGGGTATAGTTTTGAGGCGGTGGGTGGCATATGGCTCGATTAGCAAAGAGGCGACAACCGGCGCATCTTGGACTAAATCTGGCGTCTGCCGGGCGTTGGCCAATAAAATCTTGTATGGAATGCCTTTCCTACAAGGGCCCGAGCTGCTGCGTGGTGTCCGCCTAGTCCGGCATGAATTTCAGCGGAAGGTTTCGCCCTTCCTCTTGGAGATACACCTTTGAAGGACTCGGTTGTGCTTTTCTTATAGAGTTCTCCCTCATGGACCTTGTAGGCTTTAGATCGTTGGACTATCGTGGGCCTCATTTTGGTCTTGGGAAGTTCTGCTGAGCAAGTAGGCTAGGAATGGCTCTATCCACAGGCGATTACTTCCATTATGTCGTGGGCTGAAGGTGTTATTTCATCGGCTGAATCGCGGTTATGTCGAGATTGCTACTGTGTCGGTTGGTGTGGCTGCTTCGGTTTGTTATTTCGGGCTCCTCTTCCCATAATGCGGATGGCAAACAGCCGTTCGGGAAGATGTTTGGAGGGACAGCGTCAAGTTTTGCGCCGATGCGTGCCAATATGTCGGCCGCTTGGTTATTATCCCTGGCTACGTGGTGGAATTCAAGTCCGTCAAACCGAGCTGACAATTTTAGGACAGCGTTACAATATGCTGCCATTTTCGGATCCTTGGCATCAAAGTCTCCATTTACTTGGGATATTGCAAGGTTTGAATCCCCGCGCACCTCTAGGCGTTGAATGCCCATGGATATTGCCATCCGGAGGCCATGTAAGAGGGCCTCGTATTCGGCTGCGTTGTTGGAGTCCATGTACATTATCTGAAGTACGTATTGGACTGTGTCTCCGGTTGGGGATGTCAATACAAGGCCAGCCCCCAATCCGGCCAACATTTTAGAGCCGTCGAAGTGCATAATCCAATTGGAGTATGCGCTGTACTCTTTAGGGAGTTCGGCTTCGGTCCATTCAGCGACAAAGTCAGCCAAAACTTGTGACTTTATAGCTCGCCGAGATTTGTAACTTATATCGAATGGTAAGAGCTCAGTGGCCCATTTTGCAATCCTGCCTGTTGCGTCGCGGTTGTTTATGATGTCGTTGAGGGGCACTTCGGAGGCCACTGTTATCGAACACTCTTGAAAGTAGTGTCGAACTTACGGGATGCCATGAACACCGCATCGCTATCTTTTGATAGTGCGGGTAGCGGGACTTGCGGGGTGTTAACACGGTGGATCGTAATACACTGGTTTTGAAGGAATTTATGCCCTTACATCTCTCGTTAACGGCAGTACGCGCTTACAACTTGATGTGTTGCGCAATGTATAACAACATTGGTTCGCCCGGGTTGGGCGCAGCCAGGACAGTTGTTGCCAATATGGCCTTTATTTCTTGAGTCGGCGGTGGCAGCATCCGTCCACTCGAAGTGTTGGTGTGCCTAAGGAGGCGATAGAGGGCAATGCCTTTTCTCCCAAGCGGGAGATAAAAGCGGCTTAAAGCCGCCATGCATCGATCAATTTTGTATTTGTTTGAGGTCTTTTGGAATATCTAGCTGTGTGAGCTCGGATCTCGGCGGGTTTGCTTCAATTCCTCTACGGGTACAATGAAGCCCAATGACTTTCCGGCTGATGCGCCAACGCATTTTCGGTTCAACTTGATGTCATATGCTCGAGGTTGTCGAATGTGAGCCTCAAATCGTCTACTAGAGTTTCGGCGTGTTTGGTTTTGATGACTCGTCGTCTCGTATGCCTCTACTGTTTTGCCGATCTGGGTTGCGGACATGTTTGAATCATCGCTGATATGTTGCGCGGCGTTTTTAAGTCGAAGGGCATCATGTTGAAGCGAGAATGGTCCATATGGAGTGATGAATGCTGTTGCGGCTTGGTGCCTTCCGCCATCTTGATTTGATGGTAGCGGGTATGCATCGAGGAAGCCTGATGAATCGTGTCCTGCGGTAGCGTCGATTATCTGGTCGATGCGGGGGAGGGGGAAGGGATCCTTTGGGCAGGCCTTGTTGAGTTCTTTAAAATCGACACATAGGCGCCATGATTTGTCCTTCTTTGGTACCATTATCAGGTGTGCTAGCCAATCCGGATGTTTGATATCTCTGATGAATCCGGCTTCCAATAGTTTGGCTAGCTCTTCTTCCATTGTCTGTCTTTTAGGTTCGGAAAATCATCGAAGAGCCTGTTTGACTGTCTTGAATCCTTTTAGGATGTTTAGGCTGTGTTCTGCCAATCTGCGTGGGATTCCGGGCATATCCGAAGGGTGCCAAGCGAAAATGTCTCAATTTTCCCGAAGGAATTCTCGCGATCTGGCGTCTACATCGAGGTTCAATTGTGCCCGATGGAGCCGTCTTTGTCGGTCCGTTGGATGGACCTGGAATTTTATTATTTCATCTGCTGGTTTAAAGGAGGTGGACTTGGATCTCTTATCAAGTATCACATCGTCCCTGTTCACCGTAGGCGTATACGGTGAGTTCTTCTGCCGCTAGGGCTTGGATAGTGCCTCCGGGGCTAATCGGCTGTCTTGTTTCGGTAGCGAGTGCTATGTCGGATCACTAACGAGTGATTATTACGGGGCGGGCATTTTGAGCTTCATGTACCCGTAATGGAGTGCGGCTTGAAAAATTGTGAATGCCTCTCGTCCTAGTATAGCGTGATATCCATTGTTGAGCAGGGCCACTTGGGCGTGACTTCTTGGATCTGTAATTATCCGTGAGCGAACACCACATCGAGTGTGATTTTTTCGGTGCAGCGCGCTTCGGCTAGGGATTATTCCTCTGAAGGTTGTCTGCTTCGCTCAATGCGGCTCGATCTATTTCCATTTTTGAAGAGTTTCCTCGTAGATGAGGTTTAGTCCGCTGCCGCCATCCATGAGGACCTTTGTAAGTCGAAAGTCGTCCACTATTGGACTAAGCACCAGTGGTGGTGCTCGGGCTGTTGGAATTTAGGTTAAATCGTTGGCGTTGAAGGTGATGGCTGTGTCGCTCCATGGATTTGTTGTTGCTACTTGGTAGACTTGGCGAGGCCGCGGATTATTCGTTTCGCATATTGTTTGATCTGAAGGTCTCGAAGACTGTTGATACCGTCTGGTATTGTTGGAGTGGTTTTCGGGGCTAAAGCTCCTCGCCACTTTTGGCCACCTGCCGTAATATCCAACATGCTCGAAGGCTATGTGTTGGGGCGGCGCCCTCTGTCTTGTGAAGTTTGAGGTCCTTTGAGCCATCCCTCGATCGGTTCCGTGCCCTCTATGGGGTTTTGCTTTTTGGTTTTTCTATCGGGGGCTGAGTGTAATGCACCCTTTTGTTGCGGACTAGGGTTGTATTCGGGGCGGATTGTCCCAAAACTGGTTTTGGTTTTTGAAACTCTCCATCGCCTGATACTTTCGTACTATGGACACCAGATCGGCGAAGCGTGTAATTTCACGACGGCTGATGGCGTTCAATATTCCCTTGTCCGTGCAATTATTTTAAAAAATTGAGATTGTGTTTTCCTCTCGGCAGTCCTTTATCCTGTCCATAACCAGGAGGAATCTGACCCAGTAGTGATGTACTGTTTCAGCGGGATCTTGCCGTATTAGAGATAGATCGCATATGTCTGGGCGGGTGGGTGGAATAAAGTCCGGAAACCTACCCATCTCAAGGCTTGAAGGCCGTGAAGTTTCCAAATTTGGAAGCTTAAATTGTTGGACGTTGTCCAACGAGTCCGGTCCGATGCCTGACTTTAAGTTCAGTGCTTGATCGAAGTCCGTCCCTCATGAGAATCCGGCATGGAGGTTTGGGAGCCAGACATGACTAGTTTTCAATCTGAGGAGAAGAGTCGCCGCATTGTTCCTCTACCGCTGCGGCGTGGTGGGTGACACAGGAAGAGTTAA
Organism: Aegilops speltoides; assembly: GCA_021437245.1. Taxonomy (NCBI): domain Eukaryota; kingdom Viridiplantae; phylum Streptophyta; class Magnoliopsida; order Poales; family Poaceae; genus Aegilops; species Aegilops speltoides. The sequence goes on from JAHHZJ010010410.1 coordinate 15,996, forward strand.
TCTCTCTTAGATCGGTTTAAGCCCAATCTAATTGTAGTCCGTAGCGACTCCCAGGGCGGTGATGCGATCTAAGAGCTCGTTCACAGATGAAAGCTCTATCGGATCCAGCCGCTCGGCAAATTCGAGTAGCGTGAAGATTGCTTTTGGCGACTTGAGAAGTCATTGTCGAGCGGTGGCGGACAGGCGGTCATAAGAAAACCACCTAGCGGATAGTTTGGCGGGGCCAAGGCCCGTTAAGCGAAAATACCGTCCTTGAAGGCGGGTGGAGGCATCCTTCTGTCGGCGGCGACGGAAGAACTCTCAATGAAAGCACCAATGTCGGTGTCAAAACCGGCGGATCTCGGTAGGGGGCCCGAGCGTGCGTCTAAGCGAATGGTAACAGGAGACAAGGGACATGATGTTTTACCCGAGTTGGGCCCTCTTGATGGAGGTAAAACCCTATGTCTGCTTGATTAATATTGATGATATGGGTAGTACAAGAGTGGATCTACCACGAGATCAAGGAGGCTAAACCCTAGAAGCTAGCCTATGGTATGATTGTTGTAATGTATGTTGTGTCCTACGGACTAAAGCCTTCCGGTTTATATAGACCTTTGGAGAGGGCTAGGGTTACGAGTCGGTTACAATGGTAGGAGATCTACATATCCGTATCGCCAAGCTTGCCTTCCGCCACGGAAAGTCCCATCCGGACACGGGGCGGAGTCTTCAATCTTGTATCTTCGTAGTCTTGGAGTCCGCGGACGATGATAGTCGGCTGTCGGACACCCCTAGTCAGGACTCC
>JAHHZJ010010411.1:0-57652 GCA_021437245.1 Aegilops speltoides
GGGCAAAGGGGGCGTTGGAGCCCCAGCGAGGGGGCCCGGGGGGTAAAATTTCGGGGGGGGAAAAAAAAAAGGGGCGGCCGGGGCGGAGGGACTCGAGGCCCAGGGGGTAGGGGGCCCGCCAAAAACGGGTGGGGCCGGGCGCCATGGCCCCGGGGCCCGGGCGGGGCTCGAAAAAGGGGCGCCCTTTCCCTTTTTAAATTTTTGGGAAGGCCCCGAAAAGCGGTTTGGGGCAGAAAGAAGGCAAAATTTCCCGGGGGAAAAGGGAGGGAATGGGAGGGAAATTTTCAGAGCAGTTCCCCCCTTACATTTTTCTTTGAAAATTTAGGTGGAAATAAGGGGTTTGGCAAAATTAATCAAGGAATTATGAAAGTGGCAAAAACCTTTTAGTATTTTGCGGAAGGGTTTTATGGATTTTGGTTAAGCTAATACCCTGGCCAAGTTCCGGGTGAAATTCCTTTTTGGGCCTTACCCAGACTTATTTGGCGTTGCCAAGCAACTTTTGAAACCCAGAAATGGGCGAAATGGGTTTGTGAGTCCTTAAAATTTTCCTTAGGCCATTGGGGGTTGCCATTTGGTAAGGGCTACCAAATTGGGGCTTGGAAAAAATTGGTAGGCAAAGGGTTAAACTTGTTTTTTGGCGGATTTTGAATTTGAAAGTTTCCTTTTCCAAGCCAGGTTTATCTTCCAAGAAGCAGCCACCAATTTGGCAAATTTGGAATATTAATGTAAATTACAAACCTTAATTACAAAATGGTTTTAGGGGTTTTTGGTTTACTTTTCCCTCATAACTTGGCAAGTCCGAATTTCAATTGACAATTAAATTTTCCCGGAAGGAAAATTTTTTTAAAATTTAAAACTTGAAAACGGGAAAAGGGTTTTGAGGTTTACCAAAAACATCCGGTTTGAAACCTTATAATGGCAATCCAACTTCTTAAATTTTGTCAAAATTTTTGAAAAGAAAAAATTTTTCCTTTAAAGCCTTTGGCCGAAAAACCTTTAAATAAAAAGCTAATTTTAAAATTTAACTTTTGGGTTTCGGATCCTTTTAATAAAAAATTTTTTGCCCTTAATAAGATTGCTTAAACCCAATCTTTTGGCTAATTTTTTTTTTTTTTGGGAAAAATCCCAAAGCCTTTCCAAGGCTTCATTGGGGAAGCTTGGGGAGGGAATTAAAGGTGAGTGTTGACGGCCTTAAAAACACGAAAAACCCCCAAAATAAAAAGCCAAATAATCAAAAGTTTTTGTTTCCAAATTTTCATCTTTATTAAAAAATAAATGTTCAAAAGCGGGTTGGACCTCCCCCTTAAAATTGTCCCGGATTCCTTAAATTGAAAGAGGCAAATTTGGTTAAACTTAGCTCCCAAGTTTACCTTGAGTGTTGCTCCTTACTTTGAAGACATGGTGGGTTGGGGGCGTTCACCCACGGAATGAGATGGGCGTCCGACGTAAATCAGGTTGAAGTCAAGGCTTGGTGATTGGGTTTTGTGGTGGGCGCGGAAGGAAACCTTCGGAGTTGTAACGTGGCACGTTGTCCGAAATTGGGGAATTCCAACGGAAGACTTCTCCCGCGCTCGATGATCGAAGGGCCAACTCGGTCGAGCCCTTTGCAAAAGCTGGGCCCTTTGAGAGGGACCGGGATAGACATGGCTAATGAATTTAGTCTGGGCCGTGGTCGCATGCTCTCGACTTGGACTTGGCGCTCCGGCAATGGCTTGTCTTACCTTCGAAGGAATCGGGCCCAAAGCAAGTCCTTCTGGGAAGTTGAGAGGGGAATTCCCCAAAACACTTAAATTCCTCCCACTTTTTTGTAAAAATTCGGGAAAGGGGGCAATTTACTTAGTATAAGCAAGACCGGGTGGAGATTTTGATTTTGTTACTTTCTTTGGCGATCTCAGGGTGGAAAGCTTTTTAAGGCCTTTCCCCATGGCCTTGGAATTTCTTCCAAAACCTTGAGGGGGGGTTTGATCGACAAATCTCCTTGGGAACACCATGAAGGCTCACATTGGTTGAGAAGGGGCCCAAAGTGGTTCCCCTTGATTTTTGGAGGAGGTGGGCCACCTTGGCAAATTCCTTCCCATGGGCATGTCCTTGTTTGACCAGGAGCATGTAAATCCATTGACTTTATATTTCCACTGGGAATTGAGGGTTGGAGTAATCCCCAAGTGGGGAGTTCACTTTGCCCTGGCATGTAATTTTTGAATGGGGAATTCCTTTTATCCCGTGACCAAAATTTTTGGGTTTGAACATTTTGCCTCCGGGTGGATAATATGGGCTGTCTGAGCTTCTTGCAAATTTTTGACTAATTTTCCCAAAGGCATTCCCAAAAAAACCTTTATCCTCTTAATACGGGTTTGGGCCCTTATCTTTCTTATTTAAAATTATGCCCTTAAAGTTTCTTGATACTCCATCAAGGGTAAAACAAAGGTTGGCCAAAATTGGTGAAATTCAAAACTTTCAAGTTCTTAAAGGCGGGTAGTTGTGTAGATAGATTCAAGGAGCAACCTTTGCCAAGCATCTACCAATTAGCCTTTGGGTGGTATTAAAGGGTATAATTTTTACAATCCAGCCACTTCCCCCTTCAGTTCAATTCCCTTTGGTGAAAATATACTTAGCTTTTTACCGTGTATTCTCCCGCTTAAAAGGTAATGTCGCCAAGTTTTGGGGCATGAACCCTCGCTAGCTCAATCATGAGTAGCGTGTTCTCTTTGGGTCGGGTTGCCTTGAAAGGTGGCCCACGACCGCCTTCTTGATCAGAACACCTCCCGTCCATTCTTGGGCCAAATATTCCAAACTCCTTTGAATCGGGTTGGGGGGCGGGTTAGCCCTTCTTCACTCGGAAGTTTTGCCGGCGTATTAACTTCTTGCCTTCTTAAGACTGATCTTGGGCAATGCTTGAGAATCCCCGCAACTTCGGTAAGTTGGAGTCGAAACTCCGCTTCCTTCAATTGGTTGCCATTGAACCCGGCTTAACTTAGGAGGCGGACAATCCCCTTGGTTAAACAGACCAGTCCAACTTAGGGAATTACACTTGCTAACTTCATCGTTGGTGGAAGCGTCTAGGACCATCCCAATGGCTCTGTTTCTTCCACTTGAGAAGACAAAATTCTCAATGAAACAGCGTTGTCCAAATTTCCTGAAGTTTTCTGGCAGAATAAGTGGGCATTGGTCAAAAAGGACATGACCGTGATTCATCTGGCCATATCGATTTGAATCCGCTTAATATTTTCGACTTGAGTTGGTAGTACCGGTCGGGGTCACTTGGAAACCCTTGGCCCCATTTTACAAACAATCTTCAATCTTGGGAATGGGTCTTGTTCTTGTTGCCTCTTGAGGAAGGGTGTCAATGAAAGCTTCCGTCCTTCTTTGCCAAAGCGGCGATCCCCAAACACAATTCCCTTCCTCAAAGCTTTCAGCTTTCTTCTTCTTGAATCCTCCATCCCATCCTTAAGGCTTCTTATAATTCTGCTAGTTGGCCGATGTGAACCAATTCATCAGGCATTCTTCTCGCGGGAAAACTGGTACTGCATCAGGCACTTTTCCAATCCAACCTTTAACATTGCTTGGTTGGTTGAACGAAGGGGTTCAAATTTACACTCCTCTCTTGGTCATGTCCTCCTTGGGAATAATCAAGCCTTGGTGCTTCTAGCCAATTATTCCCAAGTACATAACCTTGTGTTTTAGGATGATAAGGTCCTGGAAGTCTCCCTTAAGGTAACCCGACTCCTTTACATCCTATCTTGGCCTCATCTCTGCTCCGGGGTTTGTCCACCTGGGTTTTGGGGGTAGGGTCTGCCCTTTTAAAATTTGGGTGCAAAAGAATCTGGCTCGAGTCAAACAAAACGTTCTTTCAATTGCGGGGTCCCCTCGTCCGGTTTCTGGGGCTTCTTCTGTGACATGACCGATCCATTTTGGGCAATTCACTTGGTTCCTCGGTGGTCCCCTTGTCTGGGTTTCCATTGGCTGGGCTTCTTGTTGGGGCAATTCTTGGAGAAAGCGGCTGTCCATCCGAAACAAGGACTTGATTGGGGGGCCCTTCCAAACATTGTTATTGGGGTTGTTTGGCGGCAAATTGGCATCTTTTGAGGTGGATAGTTGGGCGAGGGGCCTTGGCCTTGAAGGTTGGGCCCGGTCTCAGGGAGGGCTTGTTCTTGGAGTACCTTTGGATCATCTTGCGGATGTACCGGCCTCCTTGCCCAAGCAGGCGCCGTTCCCCAAGGGAAAGGCGGGCGGTAACCCCAAGCGTCTTTATCTTTTAACCTTCCTGGCCTCCCTTGGCCATGTTTGCACCTTTGAGATACCTTGAGAGAACCGAACCGCATGTACTCCTTGGGTGTACTACCTTGCTTGTCTCAACTCCCGCTTCTTGTGGCCTGAGCGGAGGGTTGGGCCTTGCGAATTCCGTCTTGGTTTCCAAGTGAATTCTTGCCAACATCAAGCCTTGTCCTCCCACCAATTCTCCCGGGGATCACATCGCCATTTGTAGGTCCTGGGCACCGTATGGCCGGATCCTAATATCGGCCCTCTCGCTCGGGGTTGACCATAAAGTGGGTGGGCATGCTTTTAATCCATTGGGCGTCCTGGCCGGCCCTTGGGGGTTGACAAGGCAATCACGGAGGGCGGGTTTTTGGGCTCCTTCAAAGGCTTGAATGACCCCTGCTTGGGGGGGGTTGGGGAGTGTCCTTGGGGCTTTGTCTGGTGGCTGGCCTGGCCTCCGGCTTCTTGGGGGAGAAGTAATCTGTTACAACAGGACTGTTGGGGGGCAGGCTATGTAGGGGTGGGAAAGCGAAGGTGGAATCCTAGTAAGGGGGTGGGTGCAAATTTGTCAAAGGCGGGGGCCCTTGCTTCCAAAGGGGGTTAGGTTTACAATTCCCGAAAAATCGATTCATCAAAGGGCCCCTAACATGGTTTCAAAGAAATTCGGCTCACCCAAAAAGGGGACGACCTTCCTCCATAGCTCGGCTGCCTATCCTATCTGACATCTTGGGGAAGCCGGTGTTTCCCCTTGGCTTCCTCCTACTTCTGCTCGGCCCTCACGCTCGGAATGGAGGAGTGAAGGATGTGGGCCTTTGGTGGGTCTTGAAATTCGGTATCCTTTGCCCATCTGGCTTGATCTCCTTGGCCCCGACGTGGGGTCGTCGCCTCGTAAGCTACAGGGCTGTCGGGGTGCTCCATCCTTCTTGATTGTCCGCCTTCCGAACTCGGGGAGCTCCTTGGCTCATGGGTTCCTAAACTCCGGACTCGGGTGTTGCCCGGGGTGGGGCAACAAGTAAGGGGTTGGGGGGAGTCCCCGTCCGGGTGGTCTGGTGGCTGCCTCGTGTCCCTTCCTTCGTGGAGGTGTGGTGGCTCTTTGCCATCTCGGGGGACCGGAGGTGGTGCCTTGAGGGGGGTTCCCGGGCAGGCGGAGGGCCCTCAAAAACCAGTGTAGGGTTTAGCCCCAGAACCTCCACGTGAACCCCTTGGTTTTTGACCCGGGCTCGTTAGGGAAAGGGGGGACTATTCCTTCCGAGGCTATCCTAAGAAGCAGGGAAGGTGGTCGGGAATCCTGGTCCCCTCTACAAAAGTGGAAGGAAGAAGGGAAAAGGAAGTGACCTGTGTTTGGGTGCTCTAAAACTGGTATTGGGTAATCTGGGGAAGTCTCGTCAACTAATATGCTAATAAGGTTCTTGGGTCGGGTGGCTCTCCCTTTGGGCCCGACTTGAAGTCTGTCCAATGGGTTCAGTGTCCCGAGATCTGCTATTGCACCTGGTGAATAACAAAGTCTTCTCCAAATGTCTTCTGTGCCTCTGGTCAACTTCTCGATAAAGCCTTAAGGGTGCTCTCTGCCAAATCTCTCGGAGAACCCAGCCATCTGCCTTAACCCTCGGGCATTCATTGGGGTCCTAGAAAGCTGTCGTCTCCAAAGAACTCTTCTTGAACTCCTTCTTCCTGCCCGGTCTTAAAAAAGTAACCAATGGTACTTTGAAGTACTAAAGCAACCCATGATTTGGTTCAAAAATGGGGAAGCATAAAGGAAATTTTGCATAAACTAGTTTTGGTCGGGAATGTTCCTCCTATAAAGCATGCACAAGGTTCTCTGACGGTCCGATACAACTTGTGGGACCCCCATTTATCATAAGCGGTGGGACCAACATCTCAACTTAACCGGACTTGATCCAGACAACACCATCATCTCACACAGGTTTGAAACAAGTGGGCGCCCAAGGCGGTTAAACTTCCATGACCTGGCACGGCTTTAATAGTTTTACATTGGGAGGTTCCTTTACCCATGATCGGGGAACTTCCTGAAACCCGCCAGCGGTCCTAATACGGGGAAGCCCATATACCTTTAGACACTAACAACCATGATTGAAAACCCCGTGCCCAACATTTAAATTTTCATGGGCCTTGTCCCATTTCCATCCATAACGCACGGGGTACCAGGGTGGTCCGGTCCCATAAAAGGGATGGCCCCCTACATGCCCGAAGGGCACCAACCTCCCCGTCCAAGTCTGGGCTCCAAGCAATCTCTAGGTACCAATTGCCCTTTCCCAATGGGTAATGGTGGCAGTAATTGGAAGTAACTCCGACCAACCTTTAAAACCAACCCTTTTTCAACCCACCGTCTCAAGTGGTACCCATCCTACTCCCTGGGCATAATGGCACCCGATGGGGTTTTAAAAACCTTTAAACCTTTGCCTCCCATCATCAAACCCATCCCATTTGTGCCCTAATTTGCATCCTAGCACTCCCAGGCAAACCCTCATAAAAGGGTAGGGCCTCCAAGCAAGTACCAGGAATTTAATTGGCCCCCCATTGGTTAATCCGCATGATTGATGCATCATCGAAAAAGGTAAAAACATGCATATAAAGGGCATCATATCTGGCAAAGGGCCCCTTGGGGTTGTCTTAAATCTTGCCTCCCTCCTTCTTCCCCACCTCGTCAAATAGGGATCTAACTTCAAGAAAACCAAAAATAAGGCAATAATAAAACAGAAAAGTCAAAGTGTCAAAAATGTCAAAATTTTGAAAAACTAAGGAAAGCTAAAGGGGCAATTTTGGTTTTGGTTCGGGCGCTGGGTTTGGTTTTCAAAGGTCTTTAAATGCCCCCTTTTTTTACGAAAAGGAAAGGTGAGGACGGGAAATTGCAATTAAAAGAGAAATTCAAATTTAGAAATTGGAATAATTTTGGAATTAAGGTGGAATTTTGGTTTTTAGAGAAAAAAAGGAAATTTGTTTCGGCCAGGCACAACGGAAAAGGGGGCCGGTGAAAAGGCTAAAGGCAATCAAATTTGGCGAGGGAAATCTGTGTGGTTTGGTTTAAAAAGGGGGATCCCCGTCGGGCGGGCCGGCCCGGCCCCCACCTGTCTCCCCCGACGGGCGATCGCCCGGGTAGGGCAAGGGGCGGGCTGTTGGATTCAGGAGGTGGGATCCCCGTGGGGTGGAAGGTGCCGGCCGGCCCAGGCGGGCGTTGGTCCTCTCCGGCCGCCCAGCTGCGGGGGAAAGAGGGAAATGGGAGGGAGGACCCGGGATCGGGGAAACGGGCGGATCATGTTGGGGGGCGGCCGGGGCTAGCTGACCAGTCGGGCCGGGCGGGGTGGTCCGGGTATTGAGGGGGAGGCGGGAAGGGAGGAGGCTCGGGGGGTTTAAATGGCTCAGGTTCACGGGGGTGGCCTCGGCCCGGGATCTGCTCGGGGCCTTGGAGAAGGCAGTGTCCAGGGGTGGGGGGGGGGAAGGGAAGGAAGAGGCGGGAGGGCCTGGCGCCGGGTGGGCGCCTTGGCGGGGGCGCTCGACCTGTTGGGGAGGGGAGGAGAGGGGAGGGGGGGGGCGGTGCGTCGAACTCGGCCCGCGATGGGAAGGCAAGCGGTGGATGGCGTCAGCGTGGGCCTTCTGGCGGCCTCAGCCGACTTTGGCCCATCCGGGTTTTTCCTGGTTGTCCTTTGCGTCTGGAACCATGGGGGGACAAGAGGAAAGGCGGATGCCAAGGGTGCGAAAGGAGAGAGAAAGGGGGAGAGAGGAGAAAGATGTTGTCGGAGAGGACAAACTTGATTCCCCCTTCCTCCACATTGTTTTTGGGTGAAAAGTGTCTAGGTGAGAGGAAGTGAGGAGGGTTGTGGCAAAGAATTAACTCAAGGAGATTAGTGAAAGTGGCAAAAGAGGCCTTTTAGTATTTTGCGGAAGGTGTTTGATGGAGTTTTGGTTAAGCTAATGATCCTTCTGGCCAAGATACTCCAAGGGTGAAATGCACATATATTTGGGCCTTCCACCCATTTTGAGCTATTTGGACAAAGTTGCCAATGCAACTTTGCAAACCCTAGAAATGGGCAGAAATGGGTTTGTGTAGATCCATGGACTAAATCATTTCTCCTTGATGTGCCACTTGGTGTGGTGTTATTTGGTCACATGATCAGGCTCACCAAAGTTGGGGTCTTGGAGAAAAAGTTGGTAGTGCAAAGTGGTTCAAACTTGATTTTGGTGGGAGGGTTTTGAGGCACTTTGACCAAGATTTCCTCTTCTCCAACCTGTGCCATTTGGTCCAGTTGCATCATTAGACCAATGAAGCATGTCCACCAAGTTTGAGCACATTTGGACATACTTGGCAATGTAAAGTTGATCAAACCTTAGATTGGACAGAAATGGTTTTGAGGGTTTTGATGGTGTTATCTTGTTCTCCAATCATGAGACTTGGCAAGATCAACAGATATGTCATATGTGACATGATAGAATTTTCCGGAATTTTGGAGAATATTTCCTTTGTAAATATTTCAAAAGCTTGAAATATCGAAAAGGGTTTTAGAGGATTTGACCAATATTTTGAACATGACCATGTGTTGAAACTCTTATATATGGACAATATATGTCCTATGAGCTTCTCTAAATTTTGTCAAATATTTTTGAAAAGAAAAATAATTATTTCCTATTAAAGACCATTTCGGCCTTAAGAAAAAGCCTTTAAATAAAATAGAACATAACTTTTAAAATTTACTTTTGTGGTTCTGGGCATCCTATATCTAATAGGAGTCAAATATATTTTGAAAAATTTTTCTGCCCTTAATCAAGTACTTGCAGTGCAAACCTCAATTCGGGTTTTGGAAAACTAATTTTAGAAAATACTTTCCAAATTTTTGTAAAAAATCATATAGCACTATTCACATGGCATGGTCATTGGTGGAGCTTGGGGTAGGGAGATGAAGTAAGAGGGTAGAGTAGTTGACTTCAAAAGCACTTGAAAAAAAGAGAAAACCAACTCAAATAAAAGCCAAATAATGCAAAAGTTTTTGTTGGTCCAAATTTTCATGCTTTATTAATAAAAATGAAATGTTACAAAATGCAGGTGTGACCCGAACCTAAATGGGCGGACTCTGGCTCAAGGGCGGTGGATGGACCCCCATGGGCCCCACCCCGGGTGGCCGGGCGCTCCCTTTAAGGAAACTGCATCCCGGACCCCGGACCGTTCCGGTTTGGGTTCGTCCCGTGCTCCCCAGACCATTGGCCCTGGTTGAGCTCGATAATGGAGTTTACATTTGGGATATCTTCGGACTCCCTTTGGTGACATGTTGAACTCATTAAAATCTCTCTTTTGTCGAGGCTCTTGGCGGTATTCGCTCAGTGGGGGCGGGGAAGAATTTTGCCCACCACCACCCCCATTGCCCGTCGATGTTTCGCGTGCTTGACGCTACGATGACCCGGGCGATATGGGGGCGATGCGGGAAGAACATGAACCACGCTCCTTTGGGGTGGGCGCCCTCTTCCTATGATATATTATTGGACCTCGAAGAAACCCGATGGCGTAAGGGGAGATAACACCTCGGGGAGAAAAACGCGGGCGTTGCGCCTAAACCCGCCCCTTTCCGGCGACGAAAACAATGGATGGTAAGGAATACAACCAATTCGCCCCCTTGTAGATGGCGGGGAAGATGGCGGCCCGGCCCAGACGGGGCGGACGGATATTGGAGAATAACTACATGCCCCTCAAAGGCGATATTAGCATGGCGGCAATTCGGGTCCCGAGGATCGTAAAGGGCGGGGCGCTTTACATAGCCCCGCTGCGAGCGAAAAAAGCGGACAACTTAAGTGATCGACACGCTCACATAGATGGTGAAGTCCGGCAGGAATATGGATTTGGCCCACCCGGGTGACCCCCCTTGGGGGATAAAATGTGTATCAGCCCGTCCCCCGCACCCCCCCCACCACACGGCCGGGGAATGGCGGGCACCAAGATATCTTGTAAAACCGGGACAACCAGATCGATCTCAGATCATGGGCGGCTGGATGACCCGTCCGCGGATACATTATCAAAAGTCGGTGGGCCAAAAGCCACGGACCAATTCAAATGCGTAACCCTGCCCGCCAGGCCCGTGCACCCCTCCTTCACCGGCAAGTGATGGATCATGAATTCCCGGAAGGTTCAAACACATAAACATCAAATCATATGATGGCCAAGACCTCTATGGATTGGATTTCCTTCTCCACATTCTCTGGCCCAGACAATCTGCCATCAAGTATCTTCCCTTAAGCTCAAAGGACCCCGGCCTAAACAGTGCCCCAAATTCCATTGGCGGTTGGAAAACAAGACACATTCCTCACAACTTCCGGGCAATATCGACCCGGGCGCCCATGACGACCAATTACTCAATAGCCCGAGTCGGAATCTCCGGTTCCTAACTAAAAGAACCAAATAGTTTTTCCGGATGCGAGCCTGGCCTTTAACATAATATCCGTGACGAGTGGCTGCCGACACCTCCCAAAACACCCAAGTCCATGGCAGCTCTCCAACACTAATGAACCGCTTTTTGGGGCGAGGACATGGTTGTCTTGCACCACACCACCCTCGCCCGGATGTCGCGACAACAACGGCAAACCGCGCCCGGGACATAGCGGCGGAACAAGGCAAAACCGAAACACGGCGTCGCCGGATTCATCAAAGGTCACAAAAGCCGTTCAAAAAAAAAAAGGGACCGTCGATCGGACCGTATCTTTGGGCGCTCATGCCAAATTCATAACCTAGACAAGCCGCCAACCCCGGATCTGGGTGTTCAAATAGGCCACAAAATAAACCCGAAAACAAGGACAAGGGGCCCGGCGATGGAAAAACCCGGCGTCCGAACCGAGGCGAAGAAACTCCCCGGTGGCAGTCAACATGATCTCGTCCTCCATTCCCAAGCGGGAGCGGAAAGCATTCGTCGTCTATGCGATGGAGCTAGTTGAAAATTCAACCCGGTCACTCGATCACCTTTGATCGTAGGGGTCACCCTACTAGCATCTGACGGCTCGCCGCATTGGTCCTAGACCCAATCATCGGGATTCCACCTCACGCGAGTCCTCATGGGGGTGGCGTGCTGAACCTTTTGCGGGCACGGTCCAAAATGGGCATTTCAAGGATCAAGCCACCAAAACCACCTTTAAAGGTGTAATTCCCGGAGTAGAGGCCGTTGTACATGCTCTATAACATTGGAAGTGGTCTTGGATCTCGGATAACTTCAAAGCGAAGGTTAATCTTTGATATCGTCCGTTTGTAGTGGTTACCCGCCTTTCCGAACGCGTCGCTAGATTCAATGGGTACCACCGTACCTCAAGCTAAAGATGCGGGACCACCGGGGTCATAACGGTCACAAAATGGACCGCCTCTCGAGCGAAGAGCATATAGCAGCCCTCGTGGCGGAAGTATAATTGACCTCCTCCGCAAACCATCAATCCGGCGACAACCTCGAAACCTTTTCAAGGGTCCGGGCGCCCGCAAGGATCATCAGCCGCCCAGTGTGACTAGCGTTTGGCCTCTGCTCAAGCCCCATCAAAGCTGCATTCATGCCACCGTACCAATCCACTCAAAATACCATGGGACGGGCGGTGGTGCTCGTCAACAATGCGGTATCAGCAAATACCTTCATAACCTTCCCTTTTTAATCTTTGGACATTGCCTTAAAGGAACCTCTTGAAAAAGTCGGTTACGGACTTCGTGGAGAAAAACCAAAAATAATAGGCTTTGCACACAAAAAATACCAGTGGAATCTGTTCCGGTCGTTATACTTTTATATACCTACATGCAGCCCATTGTAAAGATCGCAAGCGTATTATTCATCAATGGGAGATAATATAAGCGTCGACTTATTATTCCTATTTGCATTTTCTTGCAAATATTTATGCAATGTTGCATCCGTAACCTTAATGCGATTAAGTTTGCAGGGCTTCATTGGCACCTCCTCGGCAAAGCAAGTCCGAACACTTTCATCGGTCGGCCCCGAACTTATAGCACTATATCATCCTCGAATCACGTCTTGGGTCAATAGTTGGGTTTGCGGCTCCCTTGTTTGGTACCTTCGTTCCTTTATATCGGCTAAGGTAGCGCGGGAAAATCTTATTGTGTCTCGGTTCTTCGGAGAGCACCTCAGAAAAGCGGCCGGCATGATCGGCGAGCTGGTCTTTTTAGAAGGTCTTAAAATCTTTTTTTTTCCTTTAAGCGATAATCGGCCTCGTCCGATTTAAACTTATAAGCCCCCAATTGCCCTTTCTAGGGGTTGAAATTTAAAATTATAGACTTCTATGGCTAAGTGAAAGTTATAAAGCCCATAGTCCGTTGCCTTGTTAGCCATACCTCCTTAAGGGACCATAAATTTGGATAAAAATCCGTGTTTTCGGAACACCCGGTACTAATTTGGGGGCGTCGACGACAGCCTACTTGAAATTCTATAAAAGCCGCCAAGGTAATATTTTAAATCAAGCGTCTACATATCACAAGTAACCGTCTTTATATTACCAAGGAGACATTTTTCAAAGATCTTGTCCTTGGTACATTCCGGCCGAGGCGGCGCCCTTCATCGCCATCTAATACTTCCGGGATAGCGATGCCTTGCCCTCCGGCCCGTCCTTCACCTTCTGCATCCAACCTTAATACCGGGGCAAAGGGGGGGCACCCTCAATAAGCGGATCGCAGTCACTTCAAGCCCAGACGGCATTCACCATCCCAATCGGGCGAAGTAGCTAGTGGGCGGGCTCACCGGCCACATCCGGACTATGAAATCTTTCAAGCCCGGCCGCCCGTGGAGTTGACCCTTCTTGATTGGTCACTGGAAGGGCATTGGGTGTTGGGCATATTGGGACGAACAGCTTCTCCTGGAGCTCCCTCCTTGCCGGTAGAACTCCGTGACATCTAAGGCGTGGGGTAGATCTGCGAATGCCCCAAGAGCTCGGTCGGGTAAGTAAAAACGCCTCCTCCGTGTTTGCTTTGCAAAAATGTCTTACCCCGCTATCTTTTGGCCGCCTAGATTTCTTTGTGCCTTGTTGGCCGGCCTTGGCGTCTCTCATTCAAAGCCCGTGAGCCCCTCTTTCATCGGATCATGCTCCACGGACTCGAACTTCTGCAGGTCCGGCTTTGTACCTCGCCCTCTAGCATCTTGCTTTTTCATTAAAGGCCGCCTTGTCTTGACCTCGGATAGCGCTTTCTTGGGGGGACTTTGGTGGCCCTGTTACGATCCCGATGCCGTCGTTGACTAAACCAATTTTATCTATCCTTCATTGTAGAAGGAAATTCTCATTTGTTCTCTTCGCCTCTTGGGGTCAAGCTCTCCTGCGCTGCTCCATGTCCCCCTTACGGCCCTCTTGGGAATGGACAACCATAACTCTTTTCAACACACTTAATTTTAGACTCCTGCATTATAATTGACCCTCCGTTTGGCTTTTCTTTGAACACCAAAGCAGTTCGATACTACCTATCGGTGGTAATTTCCCAATTACTTACCTCAAAGCCTATTAGGAGGCTAGTACGCTTGTGATCTGCTCTTGGCGACGAATTGAATCACCGCACTCATAAAACGTTCGTCATCCATGGGCGCCTTCTAGGACTATCCGATGCCTCTAGGTGGCGGAAGTCATTTGCCTCCCCCTAGCGAGGGCCGCCCGGAGACGAAGGCTGGTATCCGGATGGAGTCGGCTTGCTGCTCTCATCCCGATCAGGGATCTTAAACCCGCGTGTCCATCTGGAATTCGCCGGGCGTCTCGAGTCACCCCCTGCTCCGGGAACCTTTGGGACAACACCTTGTCGTCCATCTTTGGAGTAGTGGGCAGGAGTTCATCGCCCGAATCACTCAAGGATCCATCCGAAGCGAGACCTCGGGTTGGACCACTGGCGGGCTGCGTACATGTTGGCGTTATCGATCTTATGAAGCAAAATCGCACTAAAATCGCGATCGGAGACTTACAATCTCGGAGAGGTTCCCCTGGCAGCCACCCTTCCTTGCAATTGCCCATGGTGGAGTTGTCCGGAAGGGCGTCTTTCCCTTCTAGGGCGTCCCCCTCCCCTCTGGGGGTTTCCTCTTTTTTCCCGGTCGGGAGGCGGAATTTGTGTTTCCCCCCCTCTGAGGTCTTCTTTCTCCCAGGGGGAGGTTGTGGCCTCGTCACCCTTCCGGCCCCAATCCCTTTGGGCCCTTCCTTTTTGGGGGGGCCTTCTTTTCCCTCCCCGGGGAAGGGCCAAACATCTTCAAAAGGCCAATCAACCTTACGGGAAACCCTTCAGTCCTCCCTTCTTTTGGCCTTTTCCTGCCTTATAGGGCACCGATAAACTCCATGGGAGAGCATCGGTTTGGATTGGGGGGCGGAAACCAACCTCCTTGTTCCACTAATTGAAAATTGGTTTTAAGGATCCCCATGACTTTTGGGAAGAAAATCCGGGGACAGAAACTGGATTGGAAGCTTGAATGGTCCATGGTCCTTGGATGTGGAGGGGTACATTGCAACACCTTCCATCCCTTTTACGAGGTTTGAAAGACGGGGGGGGGCGAACTCCCAGTGAAGCTGTCTTTTACGGAAAATCCCGGGGCAAGGATATGGATCCTTGACAAACTTGATTTCTTGTCCCATGCTCTTTGGAGTTTGGGCCCACCGTGGGTTGTCCCAAGAGGCTTTTTCCCATGGGTGAGGCATGGGGTTTGGATCGGAACCGGGGGCCCATTAGCCCAAGGGGTGAGTAAACCAGCCCAGCCATTTCCAACCTAAAAAGTTGGGGTGATGTTAGGATCTTCCCACCTGGCCCCCCTTTCTCTGGCCTCGACCATGGTTTTGAAATTTGTAGAAAACCAAAGTGAGGCTTGATGGGGGAAGGGAAAAAATGTGAATTTAACAAAAGGGGCTGTCTAAACTTGCCCGTGAGAACATGGCCAGGGCGGGGGATGAAGTAAATCCTCCAAGGGACGAAGTGGGCGCAAAACCCTCCATGGGTTGGGTTGGGGAGCCCTTTGTGCCGGCTTGCATGTCATGAAAGTTCCCCGGATTGGATATCTTCCCTTTGGTGGAAGACCCTTTTTTCCGGACAGTTTAGTGTGGAAAATTTTCTTTGGAGTTTGGGGAAAAGGGAACGTGGGAAAAATGGGAAACTCTTATCCTTTTAAGGGGAAGCTGGCCTCCCCTTGGTTGGAACGCTATTCCCACGCCACATTGGGCGTGGGGGATTACGACCAGATAGTCCGTGAAAGGGACCTCGCTTTGACAAGGGGTCGGAAACCTCCTCGCAGTCTTGGCTTGGTGGTTTGGGAAAGGGTTTGAATTACCGACCATAATACATTCATGTTGTCAAAAAGTGGTAGATTCTTTTAAATATCATTTTCAGGGGAGTAAGTTTTTTATCGGACCCGGTTTGTGTTAAACAAACTTTGGAGTTTGGAAAGAAGCCTTCTGAAAAAGGTGCCACCACATTTGAAGGGTTGGGAGCATTGGCTGGAAGGGGATCGGAACGGACTTTCTCTCCACTATTCGTAAATAAAATAAGCTTTCCCGTTCATGGGACCTTTGGAAGACAACTTCATCTGGATTTAGTTTTTTGTAAAGATAAAATTGGGCATTAAAAGGGGAGGGAAAAAACAAACATCTTGGGAGGGACCCCTTTTCCTCAAATAACCAAAATAAAGGAACCCCATTAAAATTTTTTTTTTAAAACAAGGTGTGGGACCCCTAAGCCTTTTGGGCCCAATTTTTTGGGAAAAGGTGAAAACCTCCACAAAGGGTTTCAATTAAAAATATAAGGCTTTTTTGGTTCAATTAAAGTACCCCAAAAACCCCAAAAAATTCTTAACTATTTAGGAAAAAGCGGTTAGTTAGTTTCTTGAACAAAACAAAATATTCTGGAAAAGGCTTACATTTTTTAATATAAATTTTTCAATTTAAATACCCAAACACCATTTAAAAAAATACTTTTTAAACCCAATTTTAATTCCCGTTCCCCGAAAAAAAATTTTGTTGAAATGCAACTATCCTAGGTGGTTTGGTAATTCATAACAACATATAGCTCATGGAGCTAATGCTATTCAAGACAAATATTTGGAAAGCTCAATGAATGTCATGGCATGGATGATGAAAGTGGATCCCACAAAATAAAGGACAAAGTTGGCTCAAGCTCAAAAGCTCAAGACTCTACATTTTACATTTAGTGATCCAAGATCACATTGAGTCTATAGGAAAAGCCAATACTATCAAGGAGGGATGAGGTGTTGTAATGAGCCTCTTGCTTCAAGTTGTGATATGCTCCAAAAAACCTCTTACTTTCTAAAATCCCATATGACCTTAACCCAAAGTCAAAATCGGTCCTCCCGATTTTCCTTCAGGCAAGTTCAAATGTCATGCCCCTGAAAACCCTACAAATCGGTTCCCGATGGGTCTGATCCACCAAGATGGGATTGTAATCTCTGTTTCCCTTTTGGTCCAGTGGCATCGGTCCCAAAGTTACCGTAAACCTCTGTTTCCTTTTTGAAAAGGTCTCAGAAAAAGGAAATCGGTCCCAGGTTTGACCAACTCTCGGTTAGCTAATTACCAAATGGTCTCACGAGTTTTATGTCATCTCAAGATCGATTGGGGACCCGACTCAAAAGTCGTGATCACCGAATGCATGTCGATGATCCCGGATCAATGCTCACGAACACCGAAGCTGAATAACAAAGTCTTACATCCATACATACCGTCTTACACAAATTGTGACCATTATGGAAGTCTTTCGATAAAGCCTTAAGGGCTGAACATCAAATGAAACATAAGCGGCGGAAATCGTCATGATAAGTAGAACCCATGCCATCGCCTTAACCCTCGGGTTATGGGAAGCGTCCTGTTGCATGATCGTCTCAAAGAACTCTTCTTGAACTCCGGTTCTTCCATGCGTATTAAATAACTTGGCAAGCCAATGAGTACTTTGAATGTACTTTAAAAACCCATGTTTTGGTTGAGGTACAACAATGCATGACATAGGTAGATTTTTGCATAAAGCTAGTTTTGAGTGCAATGACATGTTCAACATCCTATAAAGCATGCATCAAAGAATTCAAGTAACCATGAGAACTGGTCCAAATATCAACATAAATAGAATGGGAAACCCATTTATCATGAGCAGTGGGCAACCCATCTCAATTGTGTCAAGTCCTTTGACTTGATCCAAACATCTCCATCATCTCACACTGGGTTTGAAAACAAGTGGGCGTGCCCAGGCGGTTTGTCCATGACCACGACACGGCTATTGAATAGTTTTTCTGCGGAGGTTGCCACACCCACTGATCAGGGCTTCCGTGTCATCCCGAAGGCCTCAAGCCGGGGCCCGATCACTACCTTTCCCTAAACGACACTAACATGGAGTCCACCTTAATAACCCCGTGAAATATTTCACATCATAAAGTTGTGGGCCTCGCTCCCATTATCATTCCACAAGCGGGTACCAGCGGTGTGTCCGGTGCCCTGATCATGCGCCCACCAACGACCCGTCCAGAGGCACCAACTCTCCCGTCACTAATGTCACGGGCTCCAAGCTAGTATCGGTCTAGGTACTCGATAATGCCCTTTCCCATATAAGGGTAGAGTGGTGCAATAAGGTTGGAATAATGCAACTCCGACCAATCCGTTTGAAAACAACACACCTTTGCCGGCCACCACTTGTCATCAAGTGGTCACCCCTCATCATCTCCCTCGGGTAAGTGGCACCCGCGGGGTTTTGAAAAAACTTTGAAAATATTTTGTCTCCATCACCATGCATATTCCGTCCCTTTTGCGTGCACTACAGCATCCTATCTACTCCCACTAGCAAACCCTTAAGATGGTAGGGCCATGCACAATGCAAGTATCAGCGAAAAAAGGAGACAACCAACCCGTGGTTCACCCTCATCATGATTCGATGCAACAAGAATAAAGCTATATATGACATGCATTAAAGGGTTTCATAGTCATGGTCAAAAGGCTGCTTGTTGGTTGGCACTTCAAATCCCTTTTTTCTTTGGAGAAAAAGGGTTGTAGAAAAAACGGAAAAATAAAAGCAATAATAAAAGAGAAAAGTCAAACTCAGAAAAATTAACTAATTTTTGAAAATAAGGGAAAAGGAAAAAGTCTTGGTTTTGGTTTTGGAGAGCGGAAAGGGGGAAAAGGCAAAATGTTTCCATTTAAAATTTTGAAGGAAAAGGGGGGATTTGAATAAAGTTCCCTTTAAAAGGTTGAATATTTGAATTTGAAAGGGGAATCGGTAAATAACCTTCCCGGTTTGGGGGGAAAGGGAAAACCCGGGGGCAAACCCACCCCGGGGGCAGGGGGGGAGAAAAACCCACTCCTTGGGCGAGGAAAGGCCGCCTTGGCGGGAAAACGGGAAAGGATTGGAACGGGTGGCCCTCGGGGGTCGGGGGGGGGGGAGGGCCTTACCCCACCCGGCGGGCGGCGGGGGGGGGTGTCCGGGGGTGGTTCAAAAAGAGGGGGGGTGATTGGGGGTGTGGAGGAAGGGGGAAAAGGAAGGTGAAAAGGGCGCCCGGCAGGGGGCGGGCCTCGGGGCCCGAATCGGCTCGGGGCCTGGAAGGAAGGAGTGGTCGGGGTCGTTGGGGTTGGAGGCCCGGGGGAAGGAAGGTCGGCGCTTTTGGCTGGCCGGGCCTTGGCCCGGCGCCCAGGTCGACCTTGGAGGAGTGGAGGCCCAAGGGGAAAGGGGTGGCGGGCCCAGAGGGGGAGGGCGGGGGAAAAGGGGTCGGGGCCCAGGGCAGGGGCGGGGCCCAGGCGTGCCGGCGATGGGGTGGGGGGGAGGACAGGGGACTCGGTGGGGTGAGCAAAAGGGAAAGGCCTTGGATCCGGGGTGGGAGGGGGAGGTGGGGGGATGTTGTCGGGAAATTTGGGTTCCCTCCCTTTCCACTTCCCGGGGCACTGTGCGGGGAGCAGGGGGGTGGAAAAGAGAACCGGAGTTGTGAAAGGGAAAAAGGCTTTTAGAGGAGAAGGGGATGGGTTTGGAAAGCAATGATTCCCCTTTCCAAATCTCCTGGGTGAAAGCACTAATTTAGGGCCCCCCAAGAGTTTTTGGAAAAGGAATGAACTCGAAATAGAAATGGAAAATGGTTTTTAGTATTGGGAATTTTTGATGATTTTGGGTAGCCTTATTTGGTCTTGATCCTCCAAAATTTTGGGGGGTGAAAATTGTTCAAACATTATAAATTTTGGGCCTTTCCAAACCCTTTAACCTTATTTGGCAAAATTTGGCCAATGAACTTTCAAATTTAGAATTTGGAAATTTGGAATGTGTTGATCAAATTGGAAGGAAAATTTTTGAAGGGTTTTGTGGGTTACTTTTTGTCATGGATTGGGTCACAAAGTTTGGGGTTTTCTTGGAAATTTGGAGTACCAAATTTTCAAAACTTGAAATACGGAAGGGTTTTGAGGATTTGACCAAATTTTTAACTGCCATTGTTAAATCATATTGGACAATAAGCCATGGTTTCCCAAATTTTTCAACATTTTTGGAAAAAAATTTTTCCCATTAAAGTTTTGAAAAAACTTTTAAATAAAATGAAAGTTTTAAAAATTTTGTGGTTTTATCCTTTCTTAAAAGTCAAATAATTTTTGGAAAGATTTTTCGTTAATCAATATTTGCAAATAATTTTTTTTGGAAATAAATTTGAAAATATTTCCCTTTTTTGTAAAAAATTTAAAGCCTTAAATATGGAGGTGGGGAGTTGGGGAAAATAAAATAAAAAGATTTTAAAAATTGGTCAAGAAAAAAATCCAAATAAAAGCCAAATAATAAAATTTTTTTGGAAATTTTCTGCTTTTTAATAAAAATAAATGTTCAAAAAAGGGGTTTGGGACCTATTAAAAATCTCCCAAATTTAAAAATTTTTAAAGAAAATTCTAAGGACTTCACCTCCCAAGTTATTGGTGGGTTGTAGGATTGAATATTGAGGTGGGAGTGCTTGGCCTTGAAATCGGACCTCCAATAAGCAAATTTTGAAAAAGGGGTTTGTTGGGTCTTTTAAATGGGCTTATAATTGGAATGAGTACAAAATTCAGGGAAGTTGTGCCCTTCCCCCTTCCAATCTTCCGTTCCCGAGTTTCCTTTCAACTCCTTTAAGGGTACGGGAAACTGGTCTAAGGGTTTAGTCTTCGGGTCCAGTTTCCTTGATTGGGGTTGGGCCTCCAATGGACTTGTCTTGATTCCCCGAAGGGTTCGGCCCCGTCCTTCCCGGTCTCGAAATTAGATGGGCCTTCCCAAATAAATTCAAATGGTGATCAATTGCAGATGCTTTTGTAAAGAATTCGGGAAAGGGAACCCCTTGGAAGCACCTCGGAATTTTGGGTTTTGACCGTGGCGAGTCGGGGTGGAAGGTTTTAAGGAAAGGCCCCACCTCTGGTTTCTTCCAAAACCTTGAGGGGTGGGTTCCTGGGCGAACCTTCCTTGGGAAACCATGAAGGCTCCTTTTGAGAGGGTTTGGCCCGAGGGTTTAGAATGGTCCACCTTGGGAAGTTTATTGGTCTTTCCCTTTTGCGGGTCGGTAGGTCCTCCGCTTTGCCCTTCCAGGACCTTGAGTTACAACCGGTTGGTTTCTTTGACTTCCAGATTTTAAAAACAATTCCTTTTCTCCCTCACCAAAATTTTTGGGGTTTGCACTTTCCCGGGTATAAATGGGCCATCTGAGCCTTGCAAGATAGGTTTTGAGAACCTTTTGGGCAAAGACCCAAACCCACTTCCTTCCTATCCTAAGAACCGGGCTTTGACCTTGTCTTTTGATCCTTTCTTCTGCCCCAAAGCTTTTTGAACATCCTTAAAACTTTGGCCCCAAATTTGGGCCTTTCCCCCTTTAATTCTTCCAAAACCCGGGTGTTTGGTTTCTTGATTCGAACAACCTTGCCCTTGCTCCACATTAGTTTGGGGTGGAGCGGCTAATTTTTTCCCCTTTTGTCTTTAACCCGGGAAAATAAGTTTTGGGCCACCTTTCCCCAAGGTAATGCCCAATTTAGGGCATCCCTTCGTAGTAGGTATGAGTACGATTCCTTTTATCGAGTTCCTTGAAAGGGGTTGCAACAAAATCCGTGGTTCTTGATGTCCAAAATAAACTCCTTGGTTTTTTTGGGCAAATGGTGGCCTCTTTTCATCAATCCAACCCCCAAAATTCTTTCCCTTGAGTTGATACATCTTGGTCCTTCCGGGTGAGGAAAAGCTTCGACTTCCTTCAAGTCGGGGTTCCTTGAAGCTTCAACTTGGGTTGGACAATCCTTCAAAAACAACCCAATCCCTCACCCGGAATTCCACGCTAACTTGGCTTTTGGTGCCTCAACTTTCGGCCCCTAAGGTTTCTGTTTCTTCCACCGGGAAGCAAAATGCCAAGAACACGGAACGTCCAAAACCGAAGCCTTTTCAAGTCTAACAAGGGGGCTTGGTCTAAAGGCATTGCATTCAACAGCCTTCTGTTCCGAATCCGCTTAAACTTGGGGCCTTTGAGGTGTATGACGAGGTTATCTTAAACCCGGCCCCATTTTACCAAATTTCAATCTTGGGAATTACTTGCTTTTGTAATCGGGGGGTATAATCTCATTCGTTTCCCCAAAGGATGTCCCCAAGGCCTGGGCATAAACCCTTTCTGCCTTTGCTTCCATCTGAATTTAGCCCATTCTTTCTTAAGTGGGTCTATCCTTGAGGTAGCTCAACTCTGGGGCTTCTTACCATCAAAAACACCTCCATCCGGCCTTGTTCAATCAAATCAACTTGATTGGTTGGCAAGCGGGGGGGTTAAGGCCTTCTGACTCCTGGAGGTCTTTAGCCGGTTCCAATTCAACCTTGGTCCTTGAGAATCCATTAAGCAATGCCTTGGATTTGGAATTGCGTAAATTTACCCGAATGGAACCGACTCCTTTACATTTCTTGGTTCATTCTCGGGGTTTTCCAATTTAGAGGTGTGGGGCATCCCTTTTAATAAAACTTTTGACAAAAGAATCTCCGAGAATCAAACAAAACGATTCTTGGTGCTGAATTGCAAGGCATTGGTCCGGTCTTCTCCTTAGAGACAGATTCATCTTGGGGCAACGAGACTTGGTTCCTTTATTCCAGGCCTTTCAGGGTTCCATTGGGCCCTGGGTTTTGGGGCAATTTTGGGTTCCCGGGTTCCAAAGAATGACTTGGTTCACGCCCTTACCGAATTTTGGTTTTGGTTCTTTGGGTTTGGATCTTGATGGTGTTTCGGGTCGGGTCTTTCCTTGGGGCCCTGGCCCCATTAGTTTTGGACACCCAAATCTTAACTTGGGAAAGGGTCCTTGTTCCTTGTTGTTACCCGTTGAAAGGAGGCGTCCAACAAAAGGGGTGGTTAACCTTCCTGCCCCTTTGGCGGCCAGTTTGAATCCCCAAAGGGAGAACTAACCGATTATCCCTTTCTCACCTTGCTTCCGGTTCCTTCTTTCCAATTCGGGGAAATTCCTGGGAATTCTATTTAAGGTTCCCAAGTGGTCTGCTCCAGATAGCCTGAATATAAATCCGGTTCCCCGGGGGCTCGCCCTTTATCCCGGCCTCGGGATCCGCTATGCCGTCCCAATTCACCCGATTGCATGAGGGTTGGTTCGAGAAGGGGGTTGAGCTTCTTGAACTCCCCGCTGGGGTCCATGGCCGGTCCGGGGTTGGCGGCAATCATCAAGCCTGGGTGTTCTTGGCTCCTTAATTACTAGCCTGTATTTAGGATGGTGGTGGTGGATCCCCGGGTTTTGGTTCCCGCCTCCAAACCTCCGGCTTCTTCTCTGGGGGGTTTGTTACACATTTTGGAGGGGTAAGTTCATGATTTTAAAATGAAAACTTTGGGTGCCAGAAGGGGTGGTGGAACAAACAAAAGTTCGGCGAAGGGAAACCAGCATTAAAACCGGTGAGGGTTTCAAGTTCCCGGGGGCTTCTCAAAGAATTAAACAAAATCAACACGACTGGTTTCTTGAACCTTGGTCCTTGGGGCCATTCCACCTGGTCACGTACCTGCGGCATTGGGTGGAAGCCGTGGGTTTGGTTGGGCTTCCTTATATCTTGTCCAAATCCCGAAGGCAAGTGGGGACTTGGTTTGGATGGCCTAAAGGGTTTGTTTTTTTTTGGGTGGTTTGGGGTTTGGCATCCCTGGGGGGTGGATAAGTTTCGGGGTCCGGGGGGCCCCTTCTTATTGCGCCCTAATAGGGTTTGGCTTGGGTTCCTTGCCCCGACCAGGCCAGTCTTTGGAGGCCCGGCACCGGTGAAAGGCACAGGCAGGTCCTTGTCCTTTTTGGTGCCTTGTTCACCATTTCATAAAGGGGGGTCCCCGCCATCTGGGGAGTCAGGGTTGGCCTTAGGGGCGTCCCTGGGGCTTGCCATCTGGGGTCCCTCAAAACCAACCCTGAGGACCCCCGAACCTCCATGTACTCCCTTGGCTTTGCACCTGCTTGGAGGGGGTGGGGACCTTGGGCCTTCTGAGGCTATTCGGAGGAAATGGTGGGCCTCGGAATTCCCATCTTGGAAGGGGGTCAAAAGGAATGCCTGTTTGGGATACTAACATAAAACAAGGTTTGGGTTCAGGGGATGCCGCCAATCGCCATTAACAAGGTTCCTGTCGGGATGGTCGGTCCCCTCTGGGGACCCGATCGTGATCCGATTGGTCTGATGATGGTCAATGCTCTTGAACCCACTGTAAAAAGCCTCCATTCCCGTTTCCTTTTGACCAAGGCAATCTTATCGTGCCTTGGCGCTCTCTCGGAAGCTGAAAGTGAACCCATGCCATGCCTTAAAGGGTTGTGGAACGTCCTTTTGCTGTCGCTGCTCTTCTTGAACTCCGGTTCTTCCTGGGGTAATTAAATCGTGGAAGCCAAGGACTTTGGCTCAACCCATGTTTTGGTTAAATAAAAGCAAATATAGATTTTGATGCTAGTTTTAAGTGTGACACAAATCCATAAACAAAAGGGCGAAAGGGGGCCAAATCAACATTAAAACCAAATTTAATGAAAAGTGGGGCCCAAATCCAAGGAATTTTGACTTATCCAAACATTACATTCCACACCTTTTTTGAAAACAAGTGTACCAAAAGGGGTTACCCCTATTTTACCGGAGAATAGTTTACCTAGGTTTTTCCCAAGTGGGGAATTGTGTATCCCGCCCTTGGTCCTCTTCACCTCACTCCTTTCCTAAATAACTGGAGACCGATTAGAGTAACCCCTCTTTCCATCGTTGGGGTCCCTTTCTTCCCCCGTCCACGGTGGTGGTTCCTTGCCATGCCGCCCACAGGGGTCGGGCCCCTCCCTAAGTAATTGGGCTCCAAGTGTATCCTTCTGATTGCCCTTTCCCAATAAGGGGAGGGAGCCTTGGTTTCATTCCTCCGAAATCCTTTTGAAAACCCACCCCTTTGCGCACCCCGCACAATGGTAACCACACCCCGGGAAAGTCCCGGGGGGGTTTTGGCTTTGTTTTTGTCTCCTCCCTGATACCGTACTTTTTGCCTCTCCCATCTCCCCGGAAACCCCGGTGGTGGGCCTACCCAAAAGTTCCGAAAACGTGCCCAACCTGGGTTCCCCTCAAACAATTCCTCAAAGTGAGCTTTAAGACTATGTAAAATTTCTGTCTGGTCGGGCTTGGGTTGGGGACTTCAAAGTTTAGGGCCTTCCTTTCCCTTCCTCGGACCCGAAACCCGGGATCTAGGTCAAAAAACCGGAAAATCTAAAAAAGGGAAGAAGGTCGGGAAAAATGTAACTAATTTTTGAAAATAAACTAAAACAATGGTTTTTTTGGGTAAAATAGGGATAGGTTTTCGGCTTTTTAAACTAAAAATCCATTTAAATATTTATGGAAAAAAAGGGTTGGGAATAAATTGCACCATTAAATGGTTGAATATTCAGAATTTGAAAGGAATAACCATTTATAAATATTCGTCTTTAATTTTGGAAATAAAGGAAAAGGAAAAAAGATAAAGGGCCCTTTGGGCGGAACCTGCCAAAGCGGGGAAAACCCCCATCGGAAAGTGGCAAAATGAATCGCCTTCCCTCGGGGCCGCTTTGGGTTGTTTGATGGATCCCTCAAAAGGGGGCCCCCCTCTTACTCCGGCCCATGGGAGTCATTAATAACCGGGGCACCTTGGACTGGGTGGATCCCGGTTTTGGTGGTGGTGGAGCTGGTGTTTTGCCGGGGCAGTAGGCGATGTTCCTCCTGGGGCCATTTCTTCAAAACAAGGGAAAAGAGAATGGTCCCCGGGTTCCAAAATGAGGGGGCCCCACAAAAGCGGGGGAACCATCTCATCGGGTGGTTTAAAAGGGTTCTTTGACTTGGGGTTTCCAAAAGACCCAAATCTCCCCTTTCACCCTCAACCCTTTGGGGGTGGAAAACCCCAAGGGGGCGGGGGGTTACCCCCTGTCCGGCATTGGGGCCCCGGCTAATTGGATAGAACGGGGGGGTTGCCCTTTACCCAACGGGAACTTCCCGGGGGACGAGGTTATTTGACCGGGGTTTTTCCAAACCCCCCTTCAGGGTCCATCGTTTTACCCCCAAAAAAAAACTAAAAGGTTGGAGCCTTGGGCCCAAAAAAAAAGGGAAAAGGGGTGTTTGTAAAACAATTTCCCCCTTCCACCCTGGGGAAGCAAATGGGGCCCCAGGGGGGGTAAAGAGGGAGGTAAAAAAGGTTTTTGGCCTTTTTTTGGGGGGTTTTTTAAACCCCCCGTTTGGGAAAACCCTTGGTTTTCCCAACCCTTTAAATTTGGGAAAATTTTCCTCTTTGGGAAGGGCCCATTTAAAGCCCAAAAATGGTTTCCCCCCAAAGGGCCTTTGGGCCACTGCCCATCCATTTCCCTCGGGGTTTGGGAAACCATTACGGAGGGGAAAAAACCCGGAAAACCCCCTTGGACCCTTGATTTCCCCCCCTTTTTGGGCCCCCCTTTTCCCTTTTTTAAAGGGCCCGCCCCCTTCAAGGTCCCGGGGGAAACTCGGGGGGGGTGCCTTTCTTTTCCCCTTGCCCCCCTTTCGGCAAAACCCGGGGGTTTTTCCCCCAACCCAAAACCCAAAGGTTTTCAACCTTTTTGGGGTTTTTTTCCCTTTTTTGGGGCCAAAGGGAAAATTTTTTGGGGTTTTTTTTAAAAGGGGGGGTTTTTCCCCAAAGGGGTTTTTAAAATTTCAAAAAATTTTAAAAAAATTTTTGGGGGGGGTTTTGGGCCCAAATTTGGGAAAAAAATCCTTTGGAAAATTAAACTTTGGGGAAAAAAAAGGGGGAAAAAATAACCCTCTTTTTGGGGAAAGAAGCCCAAACCAGGGGAGGAAGGACCCGGTGGGGCCGGGGCCAACCCGGGCTTTTGTTTGGGTGAGGGGTTTGGGGCCCCCCTTGAAAGCTTCTTTGAGAAAAGGGGGCCCCCCTTTGGGGCCCTCCCAAAAGTGAAGGGGCCCCCACCCCGGGTTTCTCACCCATCATCCCTTTGGGCCAAAGGAAGGGGGGGGAATCCCATGTGGAAAGGGGGTTTTCCAGGGTTTGGTGGGGCGGGGGAGGGAAATTTGGCCCCACCGCAAGGGGGCCCCCCACATTTGGCAATGTAAAGTATGGAATCATTGGACCAATGATGCAAGTTTGGAATCGGAAAATCCGAATTCTTAGGGTTTGGGTATATGGTTGGTTCATCTCGGTGTGGTGAGTTTGGAATCGGTGGGACCGAGATTACTTATGAGTTTATGTTGGAATGAAAGATTGCTGATAGTTTGAGAGATAAATCACTAAGCACTTAGAGCAACGGATCATCATCATAACCTCACCTTTTAATAGTATTGGCTTTCCTATGGACTCAATGTGATCTTGGATCACTAAACCAAAAATGGAGTCTTGAGCTTTTGCCAATGTTTTCCTTAGCATTTTGAGGGTCCACATCATCGGTCATTGCCATACCCATATCTTGAACTTTACGAAATATTCTCAAGAAATGATTAGTTCAATGATATATATGTTGTTATTAATTACCAAAACCACACGGGATTAGTTGCACTTTCAATCTCCCCTTTTGGTAATTGATGACAACATATAGATCAAACTTCGACAAATGATATAATCAATGAATAACATAAATGCTTTGAGAAGTATGTGATAAGCAAGAGCTCCCCTAAATTTGTGCATTATTTAAGATTTGCGTTTGAATGCAAATGCACAATCGATTAGGATCATGGGTTACTCTTCCATGTCACATACATCTTGGTGGGCGCACAAAAATGATAAGAATGAATAACATGCACCCAATCACCAAGACATGAGTAAATGATCATACAAGATATGAATGGAATATGATAGGCATCAAGCACACATTAAGCGCAGTATGATCAAGCACTCATCAAGATGAAACAAGCGTAGTATCAAACACGAAGTATCTCAAAGAACTCAAAAGTATCTCAAGGAAAACCATAAGCGAAAGAGCAAAAGCGAGCACTCTCTCTCTAGAAGCCCTATGATCTATACAATTTCTCCCCTTTGGCAACAAGTTACCAAAAGTTGAAAGGTATAGAGCTAATCGTCACTCGGGACTCTGTTGGCGGCTCTGTCTGCGTCGATGGAGTGGAGATAGCTGCATCTGCAACCTTGAAGTCTGTGGAGCTGGAGGTGAATCTTGGTGAGTCTTTGGGCCAGGGAGCTGTGGAGGTCTTGATGTAGTAGCCTTGAGGGTGCGACCTTTGGAATAGCGGTGATCGGGCTTTGTGGAGCCTTTGGGCGGCTGCTCATAGTCATCTGGACCATATCACCTTCCATCTCTCTCATGAGTTCGCCTTCTCCTCTTAGCTTCCTCGATGTGCTTCAAGCTTGTTGGGTGACACGCACTTGATCGACAGCGTCGAGGCATGGAACTTATCCTCAACTATCCTCTCAAGGCTCTCCACGAGGCGCACTATCTTTGGCAGGGTGGCTCAATTCTCGAGTGGCTTCAAAGTTGTTACTGCGCTCTTGGGCTTTCTTCTGCTTCCTTCTCGGCTTTAGCTTGTTTGGCAACGGACTTAGCATGTCCTTCTACGGATGTGGGAGCATCCTCGGTCATCACAACCTCGTTATCCTCATGTTGAGCTGCGTTGGCAAGTGGGGTCTATCCAACGGTAGGTGTCGTGCCAAACTTGGCATTAATGAGCATCTGAATATGCGGAGCAAACCCACACGACCTCTTATGCTGCTTTGCTTCCTCTTGATAGTCTCAACTATCAGGTCCATCACCTTAAAGGTGTCTTGATCTAGAATGTGCAGCATGTTGATAGAGTACCCTCTTATCATGCGGTGGTCCGACTTAGGCATCAAAGTATGCCTCGGAATGGTGTTAGTGGTTGGGAGACTGCACGAAGATAATAGGTGAACCAAGCTTCCATATCTCTACATCCTTCTCCTTTACCTCATTGTACATGTTCTTCATTGACTCGTGATTTTTCTTGAATGCCATAGACATCAATATCATCTTCCTTAATGGTGCATTCAGCAATGCTCTCCATTCTTCAACGGTGAATGGAATCTCGCTTCATCATCCATACAATTACGCCATCTGGATAGAAGTGTGCGGTGGCATAAGCGCATGATCATCTCATCGTTCCAAGCGGTCAATTTCGACCAACGAACTCGTAATCCCTAGCGGTGAAGCTTTCATGCACATGTGGGAAGTAGTTCTGTGCTCTTCACTTTCGATGTATTTCCGATCTACATATCTGGTGTCGGCAACAATTGGCTTCTTGTCCATGACCTTTGTCTCATAAAAGTCTTGTTGCTCTCTTGTGTGGAATCTTGGGTCATTGTTCTTCTCCCGGTGGCATATGGATCAATTTGCCTCCATAGCTTTGAGTCCTTTGTCCTTCCTCTCTTTCATATTTTCAGCTCGAGGATGAGCTTCATTATGAGCTGGCGGTTTACATGAGCTTGACAAAACATGAGCCTCATCATCGATTCTGCGGTGGCACATTTCCTTCTTCTTCTCAGCGGTATGTTCCTCACAGTCTTCTTTGGCTTGGCTGGTTTGGCTTGGGCTGCCTTTCTTTGGAGCTGATTGTTTAGCTTTTGTGGGTGCTCCCTTCGATGGCATCACCCATCAACTTACGAGGTGAGGTGCTTCCTCATCGAATCATCATCATCAACTTCTTCATGAACTTTCCTCTTCCTCTTGGAAGTCTTCTTGATCTTCTTTGGAGGTTTCTTCCATCTTTGAGCTTCGTGCACGAGGATTTTGTCACTTTGCTTGTGCCTTTCTTTGTTGTTGCCCTTGATAGCTCTTGGCAACCACTTGCCTTTTGGCTGAAGTTATCTCCTCATCGCAACAAAGTTGAATCCTCCTCATCAAATTTCTCTTCCTCCGCAGTAGCAGTTGCGGCAATCCACTTGAGTGCTTCTCTCTCCATCATCTGAAAAACTGCTTGCTTGGACTTGTAGCTGCCTCTGGAATCTCAAGGGCATCTCGGACCTGTTACATTGTCACTTCCATCGACATGGTGACAACTTTGTGAATAGAATAGGTATAGGCGGAATAGAAGAGTTATCACAAAGCTAGGAGGATTTTGCAAAAGAATGAGTTCAAACTTTAGTTTTAGGTTTTCCGAGAATACATGTCGGTCTGGAGTCTATCAATTGGTTGAAACCGATGTCTAACAGACCACATACACCACTTCGGTTGGACGAAATGGGTTTCGTCTAGCGAGACAACTAGGGTTTCACTGAATCTTCACTTCGGTCTTACCGATTTGCAACCTTCGGTTTCACGAAAAGTGCGGTCATGGCGGAAGGCCGTCGGTCGATCCGAAAATGTCGAATCGGTCACACGAGATGTGTTGGTGGAAACCTAACCCTAAAATTTTCACTCGAAATTTGTTCTATGACCTAAGCGGCTGGATAGGGAGATCTCAATCTTGGCAAGAAACTTGGCCCTACGTGCATTGAATCAGCGGTTGGACACGAGAGGATGAAACTCACCCAATCGGTGGAGCTTCACTCTGGCGGCGGCCGATGAGAGGTTGGCGGCGATGGAGACCGGCGGCGCCGGCGGCATGGAGGCGATCCGGAGACCAAAGGCGGGCTGAGGGTTTGAGGCGGCGTTTGAAGAAGTAATCAGCGCCTCGTCCCGGTATATATACCGGTGTCGGTGGGACCGGTTTGAAAACTTCGGTGGGACCGAGATGGTTAGCTGCGTGCGATTACACCCAGTCAGCAAATTTGAAACTTCGGTTTCACCGAGTGAAAACCTAGATCAATCAAGTGATTTGATGCATCGATTTGAGTATATCGGTTTGACCGAAAGTATAGAAGGTTTTGGAAGTTAGGCTTTTGACGGATCGGTGGCTCAAGTGCTCCTCCTCGTCTTCGAAAAAGTCTTGTTCAAAGTTTGTGATATAAGCATGAATGGAGTTTGAGACAAGAAAGCATAGATAGCTAGGGGAGGAACTTAGGCATTCTTGTCCATCCATTTGGTCAAAAAAAAAGCCAAAAGACCAAAGCAACAAATGGATGTCCTCGAATGGATTAAAATCATGCATCCAACATGCTCACACAATAAGATAGCAAATGAAATATGTGTCAAACATGCACAAACCAAAACACTAACAGCTAGCACACAATTTGGCGATGACTAGGTCATCTATATATGAGTATATTGACTTAGGAGTCAAATGAGAACATTTGATCATAGGTCATACTCATCGTTTAAGCACAAGTGGGGTTACCACTTTTCCATAAAACATTGATGTGTTCACATCATTAGAAGATGCTTTAGCTCATTTCTTTAGAACAAAGCTCCCCTTGATGTGAGAACCCTTTTAAAGGTCAAACTAACCTTGGGTTGTCGTTGAAGACTTCATGTAGATGTTGAAGATGTGGATGCTCAATGTTGATGAAGATCATCAAGAGTTGGGAGCAATCCTTTGGATTGGGCACTTTCAATACCTACATGGGTTAGTCCCACAAGGAACAAACAAGAATATCCATGGACATAGATTGAAGTTCACAATAGATGATGTCCATGAAAGCAATGATTACCTTGTCCCTTGACTTACCAACATGAGGGTTTGTGACTCCATGAACTAGTCTGAAGATGTGGAAGTTGATTGCACAAGTCTTTGCCAAAATGAATATGAGTGAAGTATGTTGGTGGAGTCACCCTCAAGAACTCTCTAGTTCTTCTTCTTGGGATCCACATCATCTTGGTGGGAATCCTTAGGGTAGTAGTTGGGCTTGTTGAAGTAGAACTTGAAGTTGCCTTGGGAACCCACTTGACCATGGCCTTGGGTGCTTCAATAGATGCATCAATCTCCTCTTGAGAAGCTTGTCCTTGCCTTTTAGCTTGTGGTCTTGTGGTGGAAGGTCATCTTGAGCTTGTTCCTCATTGGAGGAAGTAGGATCATACTTCTTCTCTTGAGACAAACTTTGGAGTGGGATATTGACCTTCTTCACATTCAACACCTTCGGCGTTGAACTTTCGCTCAAAATCAATTCCTTGATTCTTAAGTGTCTTCCTTGTTTTGCGAACAATTTCCTCAAAGCTCTTGCTTCCGGCAAGACTCTTGTAGACACCTTTCTCTATAATCCCTTTCAATAGACTATTTTCTTGCTCAAGTGAAACTTGGCTTGAAACATTGTTAGTGGAATCAAGAGAATTACTAGAAGTAATGACATTTGATTTAGCATTGATTATTGTTACTACTAGATGAAGAATTTTTCTTATGCTTGTCATGCTTAGTTTTGATAGGTGGCAAGAAATTAGACAAGAGAAGTTAGATTTGGCAAGATATGAAGAACTCTTCTTTAGAAGATCGTCATTGATAGCTTTTAGAAACTCATGTTCTTGCTCTAGATTGAGCTTCTCAGGCGTAGCTTCTCATGAGATCTTAGGAGCTCTCTATGATCTTCTTGAGTTGTTTCATGAGCTAACTTAAGAGTGTTTAGTTCTTTAATTGAGCGCTCAATCTCCTTCATAGCATTGTCATTCGACTTCATCTAGGCTATAAAGACTACTAGCATGTTCATCATTACTAAGCTCTTCTAGATTTATCATGTAAAGCTCATCTTCACCAAGCAGATCATCCTCATCACTATCAAAGTCAATAAACTCAGGATGTGATACCTTGGGGCCTTTTGCCATGAAGCATCTTCCAATTCCCTCATTTGGTGAATCAAATATGTCATAGGAGTTGGAGTTGGAGGACACGAGAGCAAGACCGGCAACACCTTCATCTTGGCGTATGTTCGGAGTTGGAGTAATAGCTTCTTCGGAGTGATTAGCCGGTCGGAGCCGGAAACCCATTCACCTACATGAGCTTGATGTTTTCTTCTTGTTAGTAGCTCCTTGATGACTTGTCCTTCCTTCCGAATCCTTGCTTCTCAGAGAGGATCTTCGTTTCATAACGATCATCTCTCCTTCTTCTCTCTTTTTAGGCGACTCTTCTCTTGAGCTTCTTCTTCTTGGAAGTTCTTCTCTTCTCTTGTGGAAAGTCGAACACTCATTTGAAGTAGTGTAGGGTCTTCCACAATTGTAGCGATTTGATCACGACTAGAAGATCTCTTTTCATCATATGATCTAGACTTTGAGCTTCTTTCGCTTGCTTCTACTCTTGTAGAATTTGTTGAAGTTCTTCACCATTAGGCTTATCTCTTCATTGGAAACAAGCTTGTCACTTGAGGATGTAAGAGCTTCAAGCGCAGCTTTATAAGCACCACTTGACTTGTTGTGAAGCTCTTCCTTGTCTTTAAGTGTCATCTCATGAGCAACAATCCTTCCAATGACTTGGTGAGCTTGAGATCTTTGTAGTTCGGCATCATTTGGATCAAAGTGCTGATTGTCATACTTTCCATCCAAAGCTCTGAGAATCTTCTTGATGATGAATCGGTCCGGTCATTTCTTAACTTCCCTAAACCTGCCATCTCATTGGTGATGAGAGCAAGCCTAGAAGTACATTTCAGCGACTCCTTCACCTTCCTTCATCTTGAACTTGTCAAAGAGTGACCTTGAAGAACATCTAGCTTTGATTCCTTCACGGACTCGGTACCTTCGTGCATTTCGACCAAAGTATCCCAAATCTCTTTTGCATTCTCAAGGCCAGTGATCTTGTTGAACTCCTCGGGACACAAAGCATTGAAGAAATGTCACAAGCTTGAGCATTGTTACGTAACATCCGCAACTCATCCATGATAACTTCGCGATCCGGAACTTTTCCTTCTTGAAGAACTCACCTTGCAAGCCAACACAAATAATGCCCCATCGCGGCGGGTTTGTATCCAAGAATATGCATTTTTCATTTTATGCTTCCAACTAGCAAAGTTTGAACCATCAAAGTAAGGACCTCTACGAAATTACCCTCACTAGGCGCCATACTCTCCTAGGTTGTGAAACCAAACTTATGGAGTCAATGCAATGAAACCAATCCAATGGAGACCAATGCTCTGATACCACTTGTAGGATCGGAAGTATGTCTAGGAGATTGATTAGACTTCTTGACAACTTGAAAGTTTAGCCTTTTGATTGGAGTAGTTTCTTAGCAAGTTTACAATGATAACCAAGTCAAGTATCACCCTACACATGCAATTCTAGAGTTATGGCAGCGGTAGATGAATTGCATGTATAGTAAATAAGAGAAGGAGGAAGAGCAAACGCAAATTGGTGAAGTGCAGATTTTTCTCGTGGTTCCGATAGGTGGTGCTATCGTCAATCACGTTGATGGAGACTTCAACCCACGGAGGAGTAGCAGGCTGTGAGAGAGTCCGCGGAGGCTCCACCCACGAAGGGTCCACGAAGAAGCAACCTTGTCTATACCATCATGGCCTCGTCCACGGAGGACTAGCCTTACTCGGGTAGATCTTCACGTAAGCGATCTCCTTGCCCTTACAAACTCCTTGGTTCAACTCCACATCATGTGGAGGCTCCCAGCGACACCTAACCAATCTAGGAGGCACCACCCTCCAAAAGGTAATAGATGGGGTTGGTGATGATGAACTCCTTGCTCTTGTGCTTCAAATGATAATCTCCCCAACACTCAACTCTCCTCCTGATTTGGCTGTGGTGGAGGAAGGGATTGAGTGGAAAGCAACTTGGAAGGCTAGAAATCAAGTTTCATATGGTGGGAGTGGAGCAACTTGATCTCAACACAAGGGAGGTGTTTTCTTCTCGAAATGTAAGGTAGGAGTGGTAGTTCTTTCGATGGCTCTCTCACGAATGAAGAGGAGGTGGAGGGGTATTTATAGCCTCCACACAAAATCCAACCGTTACACAATTTGACCAATCTCGGTGGGACGAAGTTGACAACTCGGTGAGACCGAAAGTTCAAATCTTGTGAGCGTTGGGATTTTATGGGACGAAAATACAATCTCGGTTAGTCCGATTCTTCCAAAGTCTAGGGTTTGCCAATTTCGGTGGGACCGACTTTCTCATCTCGGTGACACCGATTTGAGTCTGAAGGTTCTGAAAGCTTGGAACACCAATTCGGAATACCGAGTTTGGAATCGGAAAATCCAATTCTTAGGGTTTGGGTATATTGGTGAGGTGGTTCATCTCGGTGTGGTGAGTTTGGAATCGGTGGGACCGAGATTACTTATGAGTTTATGTTGGAATGAAAGATTCGATAGTTTGAGAATAAATCACTAAGCACTTGAGCAACAGGATCATCATCATAACCTCACCCCTTTTAATAGTATTGGCTTTCCTATGGACTCAATGTGATCTTGGATCACTAAACCAAAAATGGAGTCTTGAGCTTTTGCCAATGTTTTCCTTAGCATTTTGAGGGGTCCAATCATTAGTCATTGCCATACCCATATTTGAACTTTAAAATATTCTCAAGAAATGATTAGTTCAATGATATATATGTTTTATTAATTACCAAAACCACCGGGGATTAGTTGCACTTTCAAAGGTCTTTTCCGTTGGCCTTGGACATGGGATTAACGAATCACGTGGTCGACTCCATCATCACCTTTGCAAGCTTAAAATGCGGGATGTCAAGTGGTATGTGAATGCAAACTCTCTCCCGTTACTGGTTTGCTTAGATGGAACTCATAGATAGATCTTGGGTGAAACCGTGGGAAAATTTTTAATTTTTACTAGCGTTTCCCTTGATGGCATAATTTCTAATTAATGCTTGGTTCTCTAATGCCGAGGTAGAACACAATTTGTTGGGGCGTGGATCTTTTAACCTTGCCTCTACTAGTCTTTTCTTGTTAAGGGTATTGTGGGATGGGCGGCGGGACCAACCACCGTTGCGGCTTCGTGAGGCCGGTTCAAGATTGACATGCACTAGTTGCATAAGGTGGTGGCGGGTGTCTTCTCCCACTTTAGTTGGGGATTCGAAGGGGGCCCTTATGGGGTAAATAGAAGTTGACAAAATCACGTTGTGGTTATTAAATTGGGTGAAAGCGTTCTTGCTAGAACCCAATGAATACGTAAAGATCCAACAATTGGGGCGTTAACTTGTTTTTCAGCGATTGATCATGTGATGTGATATGGCGGAAGTTGTGATGAATGATGATTTTGATGTATGAGATCATGTTCTTTAATAGGATTCCGACTTGCATGTCGATGGTTGACAACCGGCGGGAATATAGGAGTTGTCTTTATTTTTTTTGTATGACCTGCGTGTCATTGAAGGCGCCATGTAAACTACTTTCCTTTATTGCTAAATCGTTAGTCATAAGAAGAAGTAGTCGTTGGGACAACCTTCATGAAGACCGATGATGGAGATCATGATGATGGAGATCATGGTGTCAAAGCCGGTGCAAGATGATCATGGAGCCGAAAGATGGAGATCGTGGAGCTTTATATATTGGTATCATGTCCCTTATATAATTGCATGTGATGTTTATTATGTTTATGCTCTTGTTTACTTGGGACGACGGTAGTAAATAAGATGATCCCTTAAAAATTTCGAAGTGTTCTCCCCTAAGCGTGCACCCGGGTTCTATTGTTCTTCTAAGCACCACGTGATGATGGGTGTGATGGATTCTTCGTTCACATACAGCGGGTGTAAAACAGGTTTTACCCGGCGAAAACACTTAGGGTTAAAGCCCAGGCCTAGCATTCGACCTTGGCCTCCGGAACACGGAGACCGAAAGGTCCAACACAAGTCGTATGGAAGATACGATCAACATGAAGATGTTCCAAGCGATGGCTAGTCGTCTCATGATGATCGGGAACCCGGGTTAGTCATTTCGGATCCGTTAACATTAGATGACTAGAGGATGTCTAATCAAGTGGGGAGTTCATAATTGATTAGAACTTTATTATCATGAACTTAGTCTAAAACCTTTGCAAATATGTCTTGTAGATCAAATGGCCAGCGCTAATGTCAACATGAACTTCCGTTCCTAGAAAACCAAAAGTGAAAGATGATGGCGCAACTTTCGAATTGGGTTCCGAAACCGAGATCATCCTCATAGCTGCCGGGAAGCAATATTCGAAGGACCCGCTAGGTGGCCTCCCGTCGAAAGAACCAAAGGCGTTATGAGCGGCAGCAAAGCTTCGTCTTGATGATTCTCCCTCGTTCGGTCCGGGCATGCTTTGGCTTAGAACGGTCTCCAAAAGCGTTTTGAGCATCACGGAGCATATGAGATGTTGAAGAGGTGAAACTAGTTTTCCAAGCTCACCGGGTTAGAAATATGATGTCTCCGACCAAGTTCTGGTTGTAAGATGGAGGAAAGCAGTTACTGGTGAGCACATCTTGAAGATTCGGTTGCACAATTATTTGACCCGGTGAACATTAACCTCCTAGATGAAGGGGTTTGACAAAATCCTCGATCGCTCCCCGGCTTCAAAGAGCTTTGTGATGAACTTCCATTCGAGGGATGGTAAAGACCATTCCGAAGTGTTCCGTCTTTGGAAGTCGTGAGGAAATCAGAAAGGCATCAAGTGTTGATGGTCATAAGACCACTAAGTTGAAGGGCAGGGTAAGAAGAACTTCAAGAAGGGCGGCAAAGATGTTATCAATTGGCTTTATTTTGGGGAAGAAGTCAAAGAATGGACCCAAACGAGGGGAATGCTTTTATTGCAAGGGAAGGTCCGGCCAGGCCCCAAATATTACGGATAAAAGCGTGACACCAAAAGGTATATTTGATATACATGTAATTGATTTACCTTAATTTCTTTGTAACTCCCGGGTATTTGATAGGTCTTAGTTGCTCATATTTGTAACTCCTGGAAGGCTGGAATAAGCGGGTGGCGAAGGGCAGGAGGTGAGGCTTCGGGGAATGGTTCAGTCGATGTGATTCCGTCGACCCTTTTGCCTCTTTTACCCCAGGATTAGTTTTGAACCTTAAAAATTGTTATTTGGTGCCAAGTTTGAGCATGAACATTTTTTTTTGGTGTACAGTGAAAGGGTACCCCCTACAATTTTTATTTATATTAATCAGAAACAAAAGTACAAGTATAGAAGGCTTGAAGAAAAGAAGAAATGAAAAGAAAAAGCTAAAAACTGAATAAAAATAAAAAAAAGAAAAGAAAGAAAACTAGAACAAAAGAGCTAACTAAAACTCCAAACTCGGGAAAGTGTTCCAACCCGAAGAAAGGAAAAAATTTTAATTTGGGTAAAAAATGAACTTCCATCTATCAATCTTTGGTAGGGTCTATTGAAGATCTTATCATTCGACTATCCAAATGGCCCAAAAGAAACAATGATAATGATCTCCATGAAAAAAAGGTTGGGGTATGTTGTTCCTTAAATCGGGATGGCTTCCATGATTTTCCTTTAAGGTAGGGAGAAATATTAACAAAGCGAAAGCAAAAGGGCAGGTCGAATAGGTCTTTGGAGAGTTTCTTCCTGGTGATTGATTTTTAACCAATTATAGTTTTCAAGGTGAAATGATTTCCTTCTTAGCCAGATTCACGGTATTGAGCCTATCATGAAAAGCCTCCAAAAAACCTTGGCTTTTTTATTTGAAGAACATTTCCAAATCAATTGGTAAAATTTGGGAAATTTTTAACACCCATCAAAATTTTTACTTTGGCCCTTTGAAAGGTGCTATTTCCCCCTTATAACTCCATGTATCAAGTGTTCATTTGAATCAGCTCTTTTGAGGTTGTCACGATTTCTTCCATTATTTCAAATTCGGAAAAACCTCACGGGTTGACTGAAATAAATCTTCAAGTATTCAAACTAAATTTGGTGAGAGGTTACGATCTCGACAAATGAGAAAAAGATGAGGAATAATTGATTGGACAAAGTGTGCGGTCCGGACCAAAAGCGGAAGGGTTTACCCCCCTATTGTGCATCCCTTGGATTTATAACTATCAATTGAGTCCGAGGTTACATTTCCACCCGGAAGGCCCTCCCCCGGTAGGTTGCCATTGTTATAGTAAGCTTCCCAAATGAGATTTACCCAAGGAATGTTTTCTCTATTGTAGAACTTGTGAAGGTTCTTGGCGGCCGGGGCTTGGTTTTTACAAAGATGTTCATAACTCCAAGGCCTCCCGGTTTTTTAAGGCAAACGTGGACCAAGCAACCAAAGCTGATCGTGGTCCTTCAAAATTTCCCCTCCAAAAAGTGTTCTCAAATATTTGTTAACCTGGTTTTTGATAGTTATAGGAACATCAAGACAGCCCATGAAGTAAATAATAAGAGGCTTTGATTTGACCGGATAATCTTCCGGCCAAGAGTCATAAAAAGATAAGCCCACTAGTTTCTTTGCAATTCTTCTAACTAAAGGCAAAAACCTTTGCTCCTTTGTTGGCTTTGAAGGCCTAAAGGCATGCCGGATAATTGATGGGAAATGATCCTTTTAAGCGGTTCAAAGTAGGTCAAAATTTCCATTTTTCATCACTCATTGATTGGTATGAGTTGGTTTTGTAATTCACCTTTAGCCCGTAGCATCTGCAAATGTGGAAGAAGTGCTTTAAGACAATGAAGTTGTGGGGCATCGCTTGCATGAGAATCAGGTATCATCGCATATTGAACTATGGGGAAATCTGGACATGGTTGAACTTACGGGAGGAATAGAAGGCCCAAGTTCAT
Organism: Aegilops speltoides; assembly: GCA_021437245.1. Taxonomy (NCBI): domain Eukaryota; kingdom Viridiplantae; phylum Streptophyta; class Magnoliopsida; order Poales; family Poaceae; genus Aegilops; species Aegilops speltoides. Next base: position 39,131 of record JAHHZJ010010411.1, read on the forward strand.
TGCCTTGTTCATGATTGATTGAGTAAGTGACCTTGACACAAAAGAAGGGGAGGAAATCCTTGTCTCACCTACTCTTAGGCAATAAAACTTTTCCCAGGGAATGCCATTAAGTAACACTTGTGATGAAGCGGAGAAAACAATTTTTAATCCATCAACCCATATTTCTCCAAAACCCTTTGCTCTAAGTATATCAATAATTGTAGAATGCTCAATGAGGTTAAATGCTTTTTCAAAATCTGCTTTAGCACAACAATTTCCTCCTTAAGGTGATGGCATTGATGAAGGTTACTCATAAGCCCAACCAAAGGCAGGTCATGGATAGCTCTTTCCTTAAAAACCATCTTTTGATTTAAATGCACCATTTGAGGATCACCTACGTAACCTTTGGGCAAGCAATTTGGTAATGAGCTTGAGGCAGCAATTGGCGAAGATATGGGTGCGAAATCATTAGCGATCTTGGGAGAAGGCCTCTTGGGAACTAGAGTTATGAAGGAGGAATTGATGCTCTCAAGAGATTTGTCGACATAGAACTCATGTATCGTCTAGTGACATCGGGCTTTATAATATCGGAGCTCTTAAAAACTCATTTTAAATCCATCGGACCGGGGAGACTTGTCGGTGGGCAATTGTTTAACAACCTCATTGATTTCTTCTTGATGAAAGGACTTCCGGCTGCTCAAAGTCGAAGGAGTGGCTTGATGTTGTAGGAGTGAAAGCAAATGAAAGTGCATGGTGGTTTGCTCGCCTCCCTAATTGGTCTTGAAAGCATTCCTGGGTGCGGCTTTACTGCATGGTGCATGGATTTCCACAATCCTCATTTTTAAAGCATAGCAATGTAATTATGCCTTGATTTATAAAACCTTTGTATGAAAAAAATTTGGTGTTTTCATCACCAAACTTAACTCCTTTGATTTTACCTCTCTATTTCCTAGATTTTTTGGTTCTTGGAAGCAATAGCAATTGTTCCGGATAACCCCGCAATTCCCTCAAAATCTCCCAAATCCTGAATTCCTCAAATAAGTCAAACAAGAAGATAACCTCATTAATGGCAAATTTTGGATTTTAGGCAAGACCGGGTTCTTGGCCCAAAGCTTTAGAGCCCAAGATTTTTGAACTTTGCATTTATGCTTTTTCTTTTGCATCAAGATTACCCGAAATATTCCAAGCTCTTAACAACCTCTTTAAAATCAAGTGCTTTAACCATAATTTTCAAATCTGAACACCCTTGCTTTTGGGATTGAAGTCCCAATTTTGATAACACATGGAAGGTGATCGAAATAGGTCTAGAAAGAGGCATTGCAAGCATGTCGGGATATTTGGTCATCCAAGAGGGGATGTGAAGAACCAATCCAACTTTTCGGGGGACTCTTGTTGCATGTTACTCAAGCGTATTTTCTCCCATGGAGGGGGCTCAATTAAACCCAGTTCTTTGATAGCCTCATTAAAAAGAAGCATTTCATTTACATCCCCCCGGGCCTATTTAACAGGAAGGGTCCCGATAAAGTTGAAATCACCAACTAGAATCAATTTGTGTCTATTGGCATATGAATGTTTGAAAACCAATTAATAAACTCCATTTTTACCTTTGCTCATGGCCCATAAATGTTGGTTAGGACCGGGTTGATTGCACAAAAGACTAGTGAAACTAATTGAAGAGAATATCTATTGTGGGAGATGACCTCTCCCTCAAGCAAGAACCATTCCATGTGATTAGAAGAGGCTCCAATTGAAGGCGGGAAGGCAAATTTATTTGCTTTGGGGACAAAAGTTCTTAATGTAAGCGTCAAAATGCTCCCTCTTGGTTTCTTGAAGACCTGAAATGGCACAGTCACTTTCCTCAATTTTACCCCTATAGCAAGCCATTTCTCGGGTGAGTTTATTCCTCTAATGTTCCGATTTAGTATATTCCAACTTATTTTGACTATTCATAGAAAGGGTATGAAACATCCGGGGACCAAGCACCAACCTTTGGCCATAGCCCAAAATTCAGTCCAAACAAAAGCGGTTAAGAAAGTCGATTAACCACATCAACCCGACCAAGACATGAAAGTACCCTTATGGAGATATAGAGGCAAAATGCTTGGGAAAGGACATGAGCTAGTCGTAAGTCCATAGGGCCCATAGGGTGCAAGTACAAAAAGGAACATTCATAAGGTCCAAAACATAAAACTCCACCCTCTCATTATTAAGAACATTTAATGTGGACATCTAAACACTTGTTGGGGTTGTCACCTTGTCCCTCGTTTGGTGGGATCACCCGCCAAGTCCTCTCCCATCCTTCTCTTAGGTTTCTTGGAAGCTTCCCTTCCAACTCATGATCGCAACCTTGCAAAATGAGGATGTGAGATTCTTAACCGATTTTTGAGGCGGGGGAGTAGCATTACAAAGGGACACTTATTATTAGAGCAAGAACCTCTTTTAAACCCAGCATTTCTTTTTTATCCTATCACTCCTCCTTACCTCTGTTTCTACAAGAGGTGTCTTTCCTCCTCTTCTTTTCTTTGAATTTTCAGTCCCAAAAGGTTGAAGAAGGGCCAAGGAGTCCAAGTCCTGCTGGTTGGATGAATCTCCTTCATTTTCCTTGTTTGTATCCTGCGATGAGATTGATCCATGAGCTTTTGCAAGGAGCCTTAAGCAGGGCATTTATCGGGGAATGTGAAAGATATAAGAATTTTCGTGCCCTCTTTAACAAGTAATTCCCCGGTGATTTTAGCATATTGGTGTCGAATAAACATGCTTGTCATTAGAAGATGCACAATAAAATTGAACCAACTTCTTGGTACTTGAGCGGAAGAAAGGCACACCCTCCAAAGGGTTTTTAGCAAAATGCTCCTTCCAAATTACAGTCCTTCCTCGGGAATAGTGTCTTTATTAGCTAGAGCCTTTAAGCGAATAGATTTCAAACCAAGTAATGAAGGTGCAAACTCAAAGTGCTCTTCAATTTGTGCAATCCGATTACCTTTTTGCCATCATTTTAGCCTCGGGGGACCTAGAAGCGATGGGTTCACTATGTGAGAGGTAGCTCCGCTTCCCCAACCAAATCCACGGTGATAAGGAGCAGGGGTCCTTGCCATGGCCTCGGCTCTATAACGGAAGAGGGAGCCATTGATAGGGTCCCAACCATATCGGGAGGAAATAATCTTTTTCCAATAACGAGGCTCGAAGTTTTGAACACTTCCTCCAAAATGGCTGATTTTGGGACCCGAGGTTTGGCAAAAACTTAAAGGCAGGCCAAAGCAAGAGGCTGAGGGCTGGGATGGCATGAATATCCTGCTCCTCCTCTTGGTAATCTTGCATCAGGTTCAAGGCCATTTTGCCTTGCAACATAGGTGGTAGTTGATTTACTTCCTCACTTGCATGTGAAGACAAACCTTGAGACAATGATCGATTGTAGTGATCTTTTTGTGGCCCTCAAAGGGTGGTGGGAGCTCTTCCCCATAAAAGCAATTTCTTCTTGAGAACACCTTCCGAAATCAAAATCATCTTGAGGAACAAAATTATTACCAAGCTTGGGGCTGCAGGCCAGTGGCCCTCCTCTGCATCCATGTCATCTTCTTTGAATAAATTGAGGATTAATATGAAAACCAGGAAAGCATTTCTTTGTCTGGCGGAGGTGAGGTCAATATTGGCGGTGGAATTTGATCCTCATCGGGAAACCCCACCCATCATCATTGCGAAAATTTCCATTGAAGAGGACCAAGTATCTTCATCGAGAACTTCACCTTGAACCACGACACTTTTAGGGATGGATTCAAGATCTCTAACTTTAGCTTTGCAATGATCCTACCCATATGAAGGATCGTTCTCCCAAAAACAAAGGCGCCCAAAATGGTGATGGCCCGGCAATATCTTGAGTGCGAAAATCAAGCATCAACAAGGAAGAGCAGCCAAACTGTTCTATTAAACTGAGTTCTTGACGTTTGGCCATTATCATGGTTATGGAAAGTGAGAAAACATCTCCAAAGCTGGTGAGGGCTCTGCGCACTAACCTATCTCTTCTCTTGGATTGACAAATCCATTAAGCTTCCCCAAAGGACATGCATTTCCCTTATTTGCACTTCTGAACATGCAAAAGAACTCATCAAGAACTTCTTGCACATTTGGAAAAAAGTACCTCATCCAGGCGGCTCAATGGTGGGATGGCCCGGTCTTCGTGTCCGCCGGTGGGGAGAACCACCCCGGCCACACCATTCTGACCTTGACATTGAGAATATTGAAGCCATGGGAACAAATGGTGAGGATCGAGCGGGATGTTAGCCATGGCTGGCTCTATACCCGGGATGCTCTGAATCTGGCAAATGGGGAAGCTAAAGGCCAGCCGGGTTGAGCAGGTGGATGGCGGTGGAGGGAAGGGCGAGGAATCTTGGCTGAAAATTGGGAACATGCCATCAGGCTGTCTAAAAGGAAGGCTCAAAGGCCCGGTACTGGAAGGGACCGATCTTCCACCACCCGGGGCCGGGCCTCGGGGCAGGGGGTGGGAAAAAAGCTACCCGGCGGCGGAGGCGGTCGGGTTGACTGGGACAGGCCCAAGCCTTGTGGCCCAATTGCCTAATAACAAGTGATTGTCGGTTGTACTAAAGTAGGGGGCACCTTAGTACCCGAACTTGTGCCGGTGATTGAACACCCAGGAGGCCTCGCTGACGTCCGGCCAAGGCTCCCCACCCTCCTTATCACTGCCATTGAAGAACAAAGTACCAGCCAAAACCACGAAGGCCCGGCAAGAGGGCTTGCGGGAGGGTTCTTTCAAAAACTTGCCTTGGCCCAAGCCGGGTCGATGGGACAAGCTTGGCCTAACAAAAGGACATGACAAGGCACGCCCAAAATTTCCCGCTCCAGTACCCCGGGCGTCATCACGAACCATCCAAAGAGCCGTGGCGAGATACTACGCAACCATGCGGGCGAAATTGTGGCAGGTGGGCCATCGTGGCGCCGGGCTTGGGTCCTCCACCTTTGGGGCGGGGGCCGGGCATTTAATGCCCTTGTCCCTCCGTCGAGTTAGGTGGGAACCTTTGTTGGCCTTTTTGTACCAACCTGCGCTTTACGTTTCTACCCCTCTTCCCGCTGCCCTGTGGGTACCCCCTTGGACTATAAAAGGCCCATGCGCCGTAGAAGGGTTGTCCAATCGACACCCAGCTCCCTTTTAATTTCGCCTTTCGGTAGATCAAATAACAACAGAGCGATGGGGTGTTATCTCTCCGGAGAAACCCGGGTTAAAATAATCTCCCAGCGCGCGGGACCTCAATCTGCTCCTTACCCCTCGCTCCCTGGCCCGAAGAAGGGCCCCCAAGTGCCCCATAGGTGCTCGGGCGCCAGGGCCCCCCCGACATCTTTAGCGCGCCCGGTGGGGCGTCGAGTCGTGAGCATCGATCCGGTCTCCATCGCACTCATCAAGCGTCATCGTCAACATGCCACGAAGAAAAGCCTTTGGGGTGGCGCTCATCTACATCAATTCTACCGCCACCCGGAAAGCGGGGGGTGGGCGCCAGGGGGCAGCGGGTGCCGCCCGGTGGGTCTCGGTTGTAAAGGAATCCGGAACAAAGGCCCATAAGCGTCGGCGGCAGTGCGGGCCCGCGCCCTTCCCAAGAAGTTCAAAGGTCAACAACGCCCGGTGCTCCAACCCGTGCTTGTTTGGAGCAAAGGCCAAGCCGGTGGGTCGCGGGGCCTCGCGGTCGGCTGCGACCGCATCTTTGGGCGAGTAAATTGATCGCTGGGCGGGGTGTTGCTCCTCCCAACCCGATTGGGTCCAGCCGTCTCGCTCCTCGCCCGGCCCGTCCCCTGCCCAAAGCTTCGGAGAAGCGGCGAGCCGGCTTCTGAAACTTCCCTCGGCGCCGCACAAGATCGGCGACTTGGAGGATGGCCATACAAACCCTCGTCGGCTTCACCAATGGCGACAAGCCCGGCGGCCGAAATCGTCGGGGCGGACAAAACGCCCGGCCGGAAAGGCCCGGAGGACCCGGCCAAGGGTATCGCTTCCGTGCCCCGGCCCCGAGAAATCGCCTTTCGCCCGGACCAACCTTGGCCCCGACTCCACCGTCGTCGGACCGCAAACTTCGCCGGGATGGCGCCGTTCTCCAAACGGAACCCGAAAACCTTCCTTTTCGCCAGCGCCGGAAAAGCGGCGTCAATCGACCGTCGCCGGGGCCCAGCGCCGGCCGCCGCCGGGAGAACAGGCGACTTGCCATATCCGGCGGGTTGCCGGTTCACCAGGAGCCGGAAAGTCCGATGTTAAAACTAAAAACTTCAAGCGGATGTTCCAAAGTATGATGGCGGGATACACCCCGGAGTTCCCGGCATCTACACCATCGCGGTCGAGGCTGCGGGGCGCGAAGATCTCGCCCTTCTTCCGGCGGTACTCAAGCCCGGTCGAGATCTTGGCTCATGCCGGGGGGCTCCATCTCTTCATCGGCGGACTGTGTCATCGGTTTGTGGCGCCTTCACGAGGGCCACAAGCCTCATGGCGGAAAGTGACCTCCACTTGCTCGTCCGGAAGAGAGCCCTAAGCAAAATAAAAAATTGACCAAGCGGCAAACATTCGGGCGTCCCCCCGCCGGTTATCGGGCGTTTCATCGAGCGTCGCGTAAGGGGATGAGGAGGAGATGGCGATGATAAAGATCGAAGATGTCGGGAGCTCTATGCCTCGCCGACAAGTTGCAAACTTTGAAGGAAATCCCGGAGAGGTTGCGGAAGCGAAGGATCCGGCAAGAGGGCCGCTGCCCGGAAAGGAAGGGCCGGAACAATAGGAAGAGAAAGCTAAGGATGTGCTAGCTGTTGAGCATTCCGAAAGGCTCAAACAAAGCCAAGACCGGCGACTCCGGGAGGCTTGGCGGCCGCCAACAAGGGACAGCTCCGGCAAGCGTTATTGCAAGATCCATCGCACCAAAGGCCATGACCTCCAAACCCAAAAAAGTAGAAGGGATGGGAACTGCGGAAATCGGCCGCGATAAGGAAAACCAGGGGGTGGCGGAGGATTGGCAAGCTTCCCCGGGAGGAAACAGGCAAGGCCAAGGCCGGCAAGGAAGGCGAGCCTCCCGTGGCGCGACAAGGGCGAGGAGGAAGATGAAGATGATGAGATGGAGGAAGATGGGCCCGAGGATCAAAGTTTGGAAGGGGGTTTGCGTCGGGGCCACCTCCTGCACACCTCGCCCCAACTCAAGCGTGGGTGTGAAAGTGAATCGTGGGCCGTCCGTCGGTAGCGAGCCTTTGAAGTGGTCAGCCGCCCTCGTCTTCAACGTTGAGGATCCCGGCCGCATCACTGCGGTCGGGTGCTTCGCTTTTGGTCTCTGCGATCCAAACCTCAAGGTCACGAAGATGTTGGTTGGCCGGCTGAACGATTTCTTCCGAGTGCTCAAGCTCCGGATCCCGACAATGAGCGAAGGTGGCACCTTCAAAAAAATCCGGGAAGGGCCAGCCTAAAGGAAGATCCATTGCGGTGGCGTTCGTGGCTGAACCGGGGAGAGGTCACATTCGGCGTGGCTGATATTCCTTTACCCTACAATGGGATACTCGGCCGACCCTTTTCGCCAAGTTCATGGCGGCCTCTCCCATGCATACAATGTGCTCAAAATGCCGGCCCGATGGCGTCATCTCTATCCAAGGTGACAAGAAGGATGCACTCATACGTGCCGGAGATCTACCGGAAGCGGGCTGCCCGCGGTTGAGCCACTTGCCTGAAGCTCCCGAGGAAGAAAGAAGACCAAGTCCGGCAAAGGACAGCTCCGGTGCTCCTCCGGAAGCGCATCTCCCGGGCCTTCGTTGCCCGTCGAGGGCCATCCCGAGCTCCAAGGCAAGTGCAAAAAAGGCGGTAGCTTCACGAGACCAAGAAGGTGGCCCAAGGAAGGCGGCCTTGGTGGTACCTTCCCATCGGATGCCACACTTGACCCTAAATAGGAAGCCTTTCGTTGCTTTCCTGGCGGGAATGTTGATGTGTTTGCATGGCAACCATCCGACATCCCGCGTTCGAAATGTCGAGCACCACCTTGCCGTACGCCCTCACGCCTGACCCGTCGAACAAAAAGTCGAGAAAGCAAGCGGTAGGCGGCAAGAGTTCATAGCAGAAGAAATCGGGAAGTTGGAGGCGGTAGGGACTGGTCCGTGGAGTACTCCATCCGACATGGCTAGCCAACCCGGTGGTCGTGCGTAAAGCGAATGGGAAGTGGAGGCTTTGCATTGACTTCAGCGATGTTAACAAAGCTTGTCCCAAGGATCCATTTCCCTTGCGCGCATTGACCAGATCGTTGACTCCGCGGCGGGATGCGATCTGCTTTCATTCCTTGATGCATACTCAGGATATCATCAAGTCTTCATGGTGAGATGATGAAAATGCCGCATTCATTACTCCATGTAGCGCATCTTGCTTACGTCTACGGATGCCTTCGGACTAAAGAATGCTGGCTCAACATTTGTGAGTAGTCGGTCAACGCTTTTAAGCCACAGCCGCGAAATGTGGAAGCTTACATGGATGACATAGTGGTCAAAAGCAGGACAAAGAGACTTTGATCCAAGACTTGGGCGAGACTTTCACAAATCTGCGCCGAGGTCAATCTCAAGTTGAATCCCGAAGTGTGTGTTTGGGGGTTCCTTCCGGCAAGCTTCTCCAGTTCTTTGTATCTCGAGAGAGGGATTGAAGCCAATCTTGACAAGATCAAAAGCAATTGAGCAGATCGAAGCACCGGCCGAGTCAAGGGCGTCTGCGAGCTTGCCCGGCTATGTTGCTTTGCTCTTAGTAGGTTCATCTCTAAGCTCTTGGCGTGCCTACCATTTTTCAAAATCTTGAAAAAGGCAGGTCCAATAGAATGGACTCGAGCGGAGCCGCACTTTACTGAACTTGAAGAAATACCTATCCTCCACTCCAACACTTATGGCGCTTAAGCCGGAAGAGAAGTTGCTTTGCTATATCTGGCGGCAACCAATCGAGTAGTTAGTGCTTTGCGTTAATTCTTGAGAGGAGGCGAGATGATGAGTCGACAGCAGCGGCAAAAGCAAGTCCCCGACAAGCAGGGGCTTCCCGACAAGTTACAGCTCGGTCAGGATGGATCTGCTGTACCGGAAGAAAAGCGAAGAGGATGGTGCAGCGCCCGGTTTACTGTCGGTTCCCTCTGCGGGGCTAGATCAAAGTACTACGGTGTCGCGAAGTTGCTTCGGCCTACTCATGGCCTCGAGGAAGCTGCGCCATTACTTTCAAGCACATGAGATCCACAGTAGTCACTCGATTTCCGTTGAAGAGGATATTGCAAAATCGGGAAGCAGCATGCAGGATCGTCAGTGGGCCTTTGAATTATCAGCTTTGGCCTCAAGTTTGAAAGTACTTCAACTATTGAGCCCGAGCATTGGCGAGAATTCATAGCGAATGGGCGCCAACACCAGAAGAAACCCGGCGAGGAACATCCCGTCGAAGCTAGCAAAGAATGGATCATGTACTTTGATGGTGTGCCTTCTCGTTGCAAAGTGCGCGGTCTGCGGAAGTACTACTCATCGCACCCAGGAGACACCTCAATCACGTGGTCCAAATGCACTTCCCCAAGGAGAAAGCAACAAACAATCTCTAGGATGTAATGAAGGCTTGCTTGCGGACTCGAGGATAGCAATGAGCTTGGGATCAAGAAGCTTATTATCGGAGGTGACTCGCGGCTCAAATAAATCAAAATCAAGTTAACAAAGATTATCGAGAGTCCATTGATGGGAAGCATACATCGATGAAGTGAGGAAGTTAGAAAAGAGCATTTGACGGCCTACAAATGGAACACGTTCAAGAGCTCGAGAATGACATGCGGATGGCACATCGAAGTGTCTTTGCACTCAAGTTACACATGGAACCAGGTATTTTTTGTGCTCAAGCTGGCTGAGCCATCAGTAACACCATCAGCGGGACTAAGCAAAAAGAGAAAGTTGGTTCTTGGCGACTACTTTCGGCACACTTCCGGAACCGCCGCCACAAGGTCCCGAGGATCAACCACGAAATTGCTGAGGAAGCGATTGCTCCAGCAAGTCTAAGGTTTGTCTCATTGAAGCGGGCGCTCTCGACAAAGCGTGTCCCGACCGCTTGCGGGAGCATCCGCTCGTGAACTGATTCTTGCCGTAAAGCGGATGTTCCAGCGACATTGTGCCTTTAGTCCTTGTCGTCGAGCCTCGGGCTCCGGCATGGGCCGACAAATCGTCCATTTCCTTGAGGGGAAACTTCCGGAACAAGAAGAAGCGGGGTAGCGGCAATCGAATATGTACCGGTTTGTCGATGATGTCTTTAATCGAAAGAAGATTCAGCTTGAAAATTAAAGTGCATTTCCGGGAAGATGGACAACGGTGTTGGCGGGGTACAGGAGGCATATGTGGTCCCCATTGGGAAAACACTTCGGCAAGGCTCTCCCAAACTTTCGGCCGACAGCCCCTCCGGGATCAATTGCACAAGTAACCAAGTGTGAAGCATGCGGTTCCACTCCAAGCAGATTCACCAAGGTCAAGCTCTCCAAACAATCCCTTTGTCCGGGCCATTTTGGTGCAGGGGCTCGACATCCTCGGCCCTTTTCCCGAGTTGTCGGGGGCTTTGAAATACTTATGCGGTCGACAAGTTCACAAAGTGGCCTAAAAGTGGAACCGATGAGGAAGGTGGAGCAATATCAAGTTCGGTCAATTGTTTCGTTTGGAATCCCAAAGCAGGATCATCACCGACAACGGCACACAATTCCGAGCCCACCTTCATCGTCGCCCAAGATCTTGGCACCAAGATTTGCTTTTTCCGTTGCTCACCGAAACAGCGGTCAAGGGAGAGAAACAAGGAAGTGCCGTGTCAAGACCAGGAACTTCGAGAGGCTGCACAAGTCGGAATAAATTGGATTGAGGTTTGCCGGTGGTTCTTTGGTCGATCGGGGCGGCGGTCGAGCCCCGGCCGGACACCCTTTGCTCTCTCACGGGCGGAAGGTTCTCCCCCGGAACCGTATCACGGATCACCACAGTGCTCGCTTATGATGAGCTTGAGCAAAGCAGCTGCGACAAGGCGGCCTGCTCCTCGAGGAAATCGTCTTGAGGGTTGCGACTGCTCGCTTCCAACAAGCTTTGCCGCTTATCATAGCCCAAAAGTTAACGAAGCTTGAGGAAAGCGACCTTGTTCTTCGGTGGGTTCAATCGCCAGAATTCAAACAAGTTGGCCTTGAAGTGGGAAGGCCATGCTCGGGTGAAAGCGAGTCACTAGGCTCGGCTGTCATATGAGACCGAAGATAGGCGTTCGATGAGCAACTCTGGGAACATAGAACATCTTATAAGTTTTACCCATGAGAGCACGGATTCTTGGGACCCGTTCGGCAACCACTTTCTTTATTACAAGCATTATCATTGTCGTCATGTAACCCTTTGTCCACAAAGCGAGCGCATGATTCGTGCATAAATAAAGGATTGGCGTGTATCGCACATCTCGTCAAATTTAATGCATTATCTTCCTTTTTGCATCTATGACTTGCTTGTGTGCATGCACACCACCCGATAAGCAATAAGCGTACCTTAAGGTTCCATACTGATTATTTTCTATTCTTTCTTCTCATCCATGAAAGAATTCCTCCGCCCGCAAGTTCACGGGGGAGGGAAGAATGAGAGAAGTATGGAACGGCGGCGTTCAAAGGAATCTAGCCTTGGGGACGCAGAAGACCGAGAAAGCTAAGTAGCTAAAATTTGGGCCGCTCAAATTTAAATTTCCTTTAGGCTATAGCCCTTGAGCGTTAAGTGCTTTGTATGGAAGGCTTGTCATGGAGGAATCGACTCATGGCTAAGATTCAACGCCCCTGCGTTGTTTTCGAGCCATTTCGACAATACAGAGTGATTGCAACTAGCCCGACAAAATTCCTTGCGGGAGGCAGCTTACGAGTGGAGCTCTTGATGTTCCGCTTTTCGGCAAGTGTGCTTGCTTGACAGGAGTCCCTCAAAGCGCAGGGGTAAAGCATACAAGGGCGCAACAAAATAAAGGGATAAGCGCGACAGCAGTACCCATAATTAAGTTATGTTACAAGGATGACTTATTATGGCACTAATGCAATTGTTCCCATAATTAAAATGGCGTGCAGCAAGGAAAGGGGAGAGGAGGAGCAACCTAATCGCGGCAGCCATCGAGCCTCTGAACCTCGTTCACTTTATCCACGATGGAGTGCTGCGGCGGCCAGAGGCCCTCGACGCCGACACCGCCCAGCGGTTTTTGGTGGCCAGGGAGAGGTCGGCGTCCGGATTCTTGAAGAGGACCTTCACAACACTTTCTCGGGACCACAACACGGGCGGTGACGACTTCTGCGGCGAACTGCCGAGGATCCTTTCCCGAGCTGCACTGTGCAATCGCCACATCCTTGAAGAAAAGCGTGAGCTTGGCGCTTGAGTTGGGCGTTAAACACATGGAATATCAAAAGCCGTCAGATTCGGCTCCGCCAACTCCTCATCAATGGCCAGCGGCAATGTTGGCGGGCCTTCCGTCGAGCTCCTTTGTGGTTTTGAGGTGTTACGGGCTTGGCGGCCCTGGTCGGTGCTCCTCATGGTCGCTTGAGTCTTTCCTCGAGGTATCTTCCCGTTTCTTGGCGGCGTCCAGCGTCTCAAATCAAAGGCGGCGAGATTCAGCCCAGATCGGCGCTCGAGTCCTTGGCGGCGTCCGGCTCTTTGATCTTCTCGAGAGGTTGGGCTTGCAGAATCGCGGCAAATGGTATGCGTCCTCCTCGTGGTCAGCGGGAAGTGCGTCAACTCCTCATCTTTCCTCGTCGCGTCCGCCTCCGGCCCGTCACTTTCTCCTCCGGCTCTTTCTTGGCGGCCTCGGCGGCCTTGGCAGCATCTTCGCTTCCTTGGCGCCCGCCAAGTACTGTTCCGGCGGTGAGCTCCTCATCATAGTTGTCAAATCGCTTTCCGTTGTATCAGCTCGCCGTCCCTTGGAGCAGCTCCTCGGCTGACAATCCTTTCTTTGCTCTTTAGCCGGCCTTCTCGAGAATGAATGCTTTCTTCACCTCATCCGAGCTGCGCCCTCTCCTCGGCGATGGACGGAGGAGCCTCTGAGTTCGGCGACTCTTGAGCTCTTCCGCGTGCTTCTCTATGTCAGCTCCACTGCTGTGGCAGCAGCTTCACAGGACATACGAGCTGAGCTTAAGCTTCTTGATGCGGTAAGTGACACCGATTTCCGGAGCAAGTCCTCCTCCTCGACTCGCTTGGCTGCGCGGCCTACTCGACCACCGCCAGCCAGCGGAAGTACCTCCCCATCAAATTCCTCTCCTTCAAGCTGGCGCCACAGGGCTCGGCCTTGCGGGAGCTTGATCTACACCAGCGCCCGGCCTTGGTATCTCTGTTGGTTAGAGCTCCCTCGGAGCTCGGCGCGCGCCGCCTTGACGGAGGATCGGCATCGGCCTGACACCACATGCTCCTGCGTCCTCCGTCTGCGTCAGCGCGATCCACCGAACCCCTCGCGGCCCTTTGCAGGCGTACTGCCGACCTCCTTGCGATGGACTCCTCCACACTGCCCCTTCCTCGGTGGCGGCATCATCCGATGTTGCCACGGCCGTCCCCCCTCGCGGCAGCCTCGTCCTCCATTTAGGTCCCCGGGGGAGTGTCTGAAGGCGGGGAAGAAAGAGATAATCAACAACGAGAAGAAAATAAAGAGAGTCGTGCGGGTTCAAGGAAAGCCCACGGCAAGGAAGCTCACTGCGGCTGGACTCCCATGAACAAGGGTTCCATCGCCGAGCCTCGCCGGTCTCGCCTTGCAGGGAGCCCCTCCTTGTCGGAGGCGGCTCCCACATCGAGTCGGCCCTCGTGTGGCAAGTGGAGGCCCAGCGACACCTCTGCGTCGAACTCCGGCTGCTCACGATGGGCCTGCTCTTCTCCTGCATACAAAAGGCCAGCTTGATCAAGATGTTGGCTGAGGAAAAGCGACCTTGCACCCCCCCATGGCGAAGGATGAATCAAGGCAGCTCACAGCCGAGGGTACATGCTGGAATTTCTTCTTGAGGAGAAGGGATCGGGTCAAGTCAAAATGGTCTCAGGCATATCTTACGCTACCACGGCGGATCGTCTTCGACGTTGACCACAGGGGACCTTGGCCCTCTTGCCGCTCTCTCGCCAAAAGTCCTAGTCTGAGGAGGAAGTTTGGAGAAAGCGGATTAAATACAAGACAAGCAATAATAAAGATTGAGAGAAGGACAAGCACGGGTGCGAGGAAGCCTTACTCACTCTCTTTCCCTCCTCCTGTCGTGGAGCTCGGCTGCGGAGATCGAACTCAGTACCCTCTCGGCACTGCGTGGTGGAGGTGGGAAGCCTCCTCAGCTTCAGCAAGGCTACTGCTGAAGTCGAGGCGTGGCGGCCAGGAAGACCCCGCCTCGGTTGTCGGCGCGGCACAGGATCCGCCAGCAACTCTGGGCCTTGTGATAGAATGTGTCCCCCAGCGCCCGGCTGCTGGCGGCTGTTCCTCCCCGCTCACCGACCGGGGCGCCTTTCGGGCGGTGGGGCTGGTTGTAGGCTCTGCTTGGCGGGTCGCCCAGGCGGTGGCCGCTTCGGGCCCTCGGCCCGGACTTCGCCCGTTCGGCCTCGACCTCCCCCCTTGCCGCCTTCCCCGGCTAAGCGCTTCCGGGCGGCAAGGCTTCCGCCACTGCGGCGTCTGCCTCCGCCAGCGTAAATCCGAACTTCGCCCGCCCGGCCCTTGAATCTTGACGACTAGCAATATCGCTAGCTCTTGGCGGTGGTGGGCGGGTGAGGAAGTTTTGCTCATCTGAGGTTCTCCGCCTCCCAAGTTGTCAAAAGAATTGTTGCCCGACCTCGGCAGGGGCTCTATCGATTCCATTTATCCCTGAATCACACTCTGGCATCATCGCCGGAATCCGATGTGGGGTGTTCGGGGTGACACCCCCAAAGCTGGAACCCCCGGATGATTGGGATCATGCTTGAACATTTCCCTCAACATCACCCGGAGCTCCATGGTGTGAAGTTGAAGTTGAGGCCTGGGCGCACCTCATGAAATCTGCCGGGCATTGAATGCCTGGCCAGGCCCGCCCCTTCGGAGGGCGTCTGGCAACAAAAACGCCAAGCCCGGCGGAGGATTGAGTGGTGGCGGTCGGCCGGCGTCGTCCCGGCGGCAAAGCGCTCGATCGTTACGCGCACCACCGAGCCTTGCCTTCGGTGAGCGCGGCGGGTTGTCGTCCCAGATCAACACCCTCCGCCCTCCACTGTCCCACTTCCTGCGGAGTTCCCGGCAAGTACACTTCCTTCCCATCCCATCCAAAGGTCCGAGGCGATCCGCCCGGGGGCTCCCCTTTTTGGGGGGAAGTAATGAGGAAGAGGGCCCCGTTGGGGAGGATGCCAGCGAAGTTCTCGCGAGATGTCGGCCCGCCATTGTCGAGCGGCGTTGGGGGTGAAGAACAAGCAGATGAAACCCGTGGGGTTCTTGATATGCAAAAAAATCGGAAAAAAAGGGAGCCCCGGATGAAAAACGAGGAAAATGGTACCCCAGGGGCACCCGATTTGGAAACCTCCACGGAGATCCCGGCGTCGGCGGATCGCCGCGTTCCATCGACCAAAAAGGTAAACTCCGCCCCAAGCGCCTCGAATGGCTTCGGGAAAGAGCCACACTTCTTACCCTCGGCTCCATCGCTGGGCGATTTAGGGCCTTGCGCCTTATGACCCGTGCCTTCGGTTTTGACCGGCGGGGAAGGAAGCGGCAAAACCGACGGCGGCCGGGCGCTATTTTCCCTCTTGGGGAGGGAAGACGGGGACTTTTCGGAGGAAAGGCCAGTAAGCGGAAGTGAGGGCCCGGTCCCCCCTTTTAAATAGGAATCGGCGTTCGCATTTCACGGAAAATTAATTACCCACGTCTCCAGGCGCCCTTGTCCCGGCGTCCGTTCTTGGGAAGGCGCGGTGGAGTCGCGGAGCCCGTTCTTTATGGGGCCGGGCCCGTGTGCCCATGCCTTTTTTTGGCTGGAACAAACTCCACCGTGTATGGCCCGGAGCCGGGGCTCCGTCGGTTACTAAAGTAAGGGGCACCTTAGTACCCCGAACTTTGCCGGCTGCCTTTTCCAGGCCGCTTTGACGTCGGCAAGGCTCCCCCCACTCCTTATCCGCCATTCAGAACAAAGTACAAAGAAACGAAGGCCCCGACAAGAAGGAGCTTCAGGGTAACCATGGCATCACCGGCTTTTGGCGCCCCGCCGGCAGGTCGTTAAACCTTGCAAGCCGGAAACAAAGGGACCTGGCAAGGCACTTGCGGAAAATCCACCCAACTCCAGCGCACCAAGGGCGTCATCACCCGAGCCATCCAAGGCCGTGGCGAGATACTCCAACCATCACGGTGAAGGGGGCAGGGATTAGGCGCCCACCTCCTGGCGGTCCCCCACCTTTGTTGGGCCGGCCGGGGCATTTAATGCCCTTGTCCCTCCGTGAGTTAGGTAGGGGCACTATTGTGCCTTTGTAAACCTGCGCTTTACGTTTCTACCCCTCTTCCTATGCCCTGGGTACCCCTTGGGACTATAAAAAAGGCCCATTGCGCGCGTAGAAGGGTTGGTCCATTCGACACCCCTCCCCTTTTCCCCATGCGCTTTCGAGCTAGATCAAATAACAACCTGGAAGCGATGGTAGGGGTTTATCTCCGGGAAAGAAATGGGAAAGTTGCCCGTCTCCCCGGCGCGGGACCTCGATCTGCTCTGCGCCCTGCCCTCGCTCCTACCGAACCGGAAGGGCCCCCAGGTGCCCCATAGGTGCTCGGGCGCCCGGAACCCCCAGTGATGGCGGGTGAAGATCGAGTTCGCCCCTCAACCCCCGAACCCGCGATCATTGATCGGAGGTGTAATATTGCACTCAATCGCTCTTCATCAATAGTATTGGCACATTAATTCGGGGGGTGAGTGGTAACCCTTGAGTTGGAAAAGGAAAACGGTGGGTGAACTCCCTCCGGGTTCCGGGAGCTGCTTTAGGATGAAGCTTGGAGGCCCTCGGTAACCAAAGACCAAAATTTTGCTCCTCTTGATAGAGCAGGCCTTCCTCACGGGCCAATTAGGACCACCTTCACCGGGGTTTAAAAACCAATTCAAAATCCTCCTAAATCGACCACCATTGTAGAGTTCAAATCCCAGACCTTGAAGGGCCAAAATGGAGCGAGCGATCCCGAGATACTTAACCCTATAGCCGGTGTAACCACCAAAACAAAGAATGTAACACAATGCTAAATTTGACAATCTAAGGAAAACCACGACCAAAAGAGACTACAAGCTTGAACTCCGTTGGCGAAAACGGGGAGAAAAACCGGATGACCAAACTTTTAGGCGCATGCCAAGCTGAAAAACCTTACCTCTAGCAAAGTCAAGGTGTGGGCGCCCGGGGGGGTGGGGCCCGGGGCGGAGTGGCCACCGGTGGAGCCGCCTAAAGTCGCCTAGGAGGAGAGGGCCGCCCTAGCTACCTTCCTAACTTCGAAAACAATGCCTTTTCTTTTCCACCGTTTGAGCATGAACATTTATGTCGGATCTCGTTTTCTTGAGATGGCTACTCATTCAAATCCGAGAATAATGGTTTTTGATTTATAGAGAGATATGTTTTATGGTCATGCTCCGGTGGTTAATAGTTTATTCTTAATGAATCTTAAATTACACATGTTCATAGTGTGGATGCCAAAGATGTAAAGTTGATTGGATAGTCCCACATACTTGTGGCGCCTATGGTCACATTGGTGTCAAAGGCATGAAGAAGCTCCATCTTGATGGACTTTTAGAGTCTCTTGATTATGAATCGTTTGACACATCGAACCATGCCTCTTAGGCAAAATGACCAAGACTCCGTTCTTGGAACAATGGGCGAGCAACCAACTTGTTGGAAATCATACACCGATGTGTGTGGTCCAATGGCGTTGAGGCTGGGAGGATATCATTATGTTCTCACTCTCCTTTGACTTGAGTAGATATGGGTATGTTCTTAATGAAACCAGTCTAAGACCTTTGAAAAGTTCAAGGAATTTCAGAATGAGGTGGAGAATCAGCGTGACCGAAAGATAAAGTTCCTGATCGGATCGTGGAGGAGAATACTTAAGTCACAATTTGGTACACATTAAGGAAATGTGGAATCGTTTCACAACTCCGCCCTGGAACACCTGGTAAGCGGTGTATCGAGCGTCGTTCGCACTTTATTGGATATATGCGGTCTATGATGTCTCTTCCGGGTTTACGCTATCATTTTGGGGATCCGCTCTAGAGCGGCTACATTCACTTTAAATAGGGCACCGTCTAAATCCGTTGAGGCGACCGTATGAATTATGGTTTGGGAAGAAACCTAAGTTCGTTTCTAAAAGTTTGGGGATCGATGCTTATGTCAAGAAACTTCAACTGAAAACCGGAACCCAAATCGGAAAAATCGTATTCATAGGATACCCTAAGGAAGCTTCGGGTATACCTTCTACTTAAGATCGGAAAAGATCATTGTTGCCAGAATGGATGATTTCGGAAAAAAGTTTCTCTCGAAAAAAGTAAGTGGGAGGAAAGTAGAACTGGATGAAGTACTACCTCTCGAGCAGGAAAGTGGTGCGGCGCGGGAAACCGTTCTGTGATG
>JAHHZJ010010414.1:0-18464 GCA_021437245.1 Aegilops speltoides
AATAGACCATCCCTCATCCTTTCTAGGGTTAGCATTGGATTAGCTCATATTTGTGTGTGAGAGCCTTTGCTCATCCATCGGTACTTCTCCACGGAGATCGGGACCTCCGTCTAGGAAGATCCATCAGTTCAAGACCCCTATCTGGGAAGATCCCTCGTGGATTCAAGGCCTCCTCCGGGAGATGAACGGTTCCTTTGTATCCTTACCTTTGTTGACTTTGTATCTTGTGGATCTCTTATGTGTGTGGTGATCTAGCACTTGTGTGATCGATTCCTTGTTGGTTGAGTGATTCCCTCTCGTTTTCCCCGTGTTTCCCCTTGTGCTTCCGCGTGTTCTTCGTGTTCCTCTGTGGATCCTCAAGCGTGAAAGATCGGCGAATTAGGGTTCCACCTACATCACGTAGTCATGGAAGTTTCTTGTGGCGCACTTCACTTGATCTTGGGAGGAACTTGATGTAGCTTGAGGTGAGTCGTCCATCAAGCGCTCCCCTCGAGGTACTCCTCGGGTTCTTGAGTCCCATAGAAAGGAATCGTGTGGTCGAAGTCGAGGTCATAGTAGCTCGTGGAATCGCGGACTTGAGCTTGGGAGCTTCTCTTGGCGTAGTCTTGGGGTTCTTGTTGGCGAAGATGCGTATGTCCGTGGCGAAGATGCCTTGAAGTCGCTTGGCCTAGATGCCAAGGGAGATGGTGAAGTCATTGGCGGTTGTTGATGTAGAGCTCTTGACCTTCACGTTCTTGTTGGTGATGGTGTCGATGCGATGTGATCTTGCGGAGATGGTAGCTCGGAAGCATGTGCTCTTGGCGTCTTCTCGAAGATGAGGAAGATAAACATGGGACTTGATGAGGGCTTTGATCTCCTCCATTTTAGCTTGCATCTTGGCGTCGGAGTTGTTGTTCATGGCATCGAACTTCGTTGTTGTTGTAGACCGAAGGTGAAATGCCTTGCCTATCCATCACAAGACTCGAGTAGAGGTGAGTAGGAAATGAGATAAACAATACCAAGTTACCTTTTCCCAAAGTTGAGGATGTATCCCGTGTCACTCAATGTGAGATGAAAGAATAGTGGAATTGGTACGGACTTGTTCACTCACACCTACAAGTAAAGGCTTATGGTAGAGCTCGGTGAGGATAGTGGCACAACAATTTGATGCAAAATGTTAGCAAGAGTCAATAATGTTGAAAAAGATTCACAAATTACAAGTGAGACAAATGGACCAATAGCAAAAGAATGGCTGCGGAAACACACACGGATAGATAAATGGGAATTCGTCAACCAAGGAATGAGCACAAAATGTGGAATCCACGGAAGCGCTTCGTGTTGCACAACTCAAGAGAGCCTTCTTACGATTGCTCAATAGGCGGATCGACACTTGTGCACAACCTATAAGATGCAAAATGGATATTCTTTCTATCCCAAGTATGCTATGTATGTATGGTTCGGTGTTTCTCTCATGATATCATATGATGTAGATTTGACAATCTTATGTGCAATGGGGTATGATGCAATGGCACTTGGCTCACGAGCTCTTTGCTCTCTTTTTGTAAAAGCTTTTCTCCTTTTTTCTATAGCCACTTTTGCACAATGCACAAACCAAGATGCAATTGTGTATATCACGGGAACAAACTTGAGACAATGGATGATATGATACCAATATGATATGGTATGTATGCAATGGAAGGTATGGACCACTATTGTACTGTGCGTAGCGTTGCAGCAATACTCAAATGGCTAGTCTCGATGGGCAAATAGCATAAAATGGGCTAGGGGTTAACAATGCAATTTGCAAGGGATATACAAAGGTGTAAATCGAGGTTACCGTCCTTTGCGATGATAGTGGTGGTGTTCTTGGTGTAGATACCAAGATGATGGAGACTAGTCCTAAGTAGCGGCTTGCAGGAAGCGGAAAAACCGCAAACTCAAAATCTCTACGTCAAATGTCAAAATGGTGGTAGCGGGCGGTGGTGGTATGCACTTGGCAATGCGGAAGTGGGATGATGGGCTATGCAGGCGTAGAGTTGTAAGCACCACGGTCCTAAGTGGCGAAACACCTTAGGAGACACAAGCCACAACAAAAAGCTCAAACAACAATTGGGTTAAGTTGTGTTGTCGAAAGTGTATGGTGGGCAGGTTATGTGGAAGTGGTGGTGGTGGTGGTGGTTGATGAAGAAGCAACCGTCCTAAGTAGCCTAAACACCTTAGGAGACTCAAATCACAACTCAAACAACCACTAATGCTATAAGGAACAAATCGTTAGGTTGCGGAAGTCGGTGGTGGTTATCATGCGGATGTTGTGGTGGAAGCCCTAGGCAAAAGATGCCAAAATTCACCAAATGTGATGGAGTCAAATGATGTTGTGTGGTATTTTTTGGGATGGGGATGTCAATAGCTTCAAAGCGAGCTAAAGAAGCGTCAAAAGCGGACTCGGATGAATTAGTTATGGGCAAAGCGGTGAAACTTCGAGCTGAAATTGGCCAGGCGGTAGTACCGCTTCGGGAGGCGTAGTACCGCTCGTGTCGAATTACCATTTATTTCGGCTGGACGGGGCTGGCGGTGGTATTACCGCCGTTAGCGGTACCTGCCGGTTCTCAGCGGTGAGTAGCTCTGTAGAAGTGATAATTACCGCTCGTGTAAAATTTTTCACTGAATCGGATCGGTAGCGATTTTGGGGTGGTAATGGTTGATTTGAGGCAAAATTTGAAGGATTCGTGGATGGAAGAGAAACTTGGGGATGCTAGATCCACTTGAAACAAGCAAATCC
This sequence comes from Aegilops speltoides, assembly GCA_021437245.1. NCBI lineage: Eukaryota > Viridiplantae > Streptophyta > Magnoliopsida > Poales > Poaceae > Aegilops > Aegilops speltoides. The sequence continues at coordinate 2,759 of JAHHZJ010010414.1, forward strand.
ACGGATCAAAATCAACAAAACATCATCAAACCAACAAATCACAAAAAAAATTTGGGGGCTATTTTTGGTGGGGATTTTGGATTTAGGATAAAACAACAAAATCAAGCTAGAAAAAGAGGGTAGGGGCTCCAAAAGCGTGATCAACGTGGCTCATGATACCATATGATGTAGGTGGAACCCTAATTCGTCGATCTTTCACGTTTGGAGGGATCCTCGGAGAACCGATGAACACAGGGAAGAAGCAGGAGAGAAATCACGAGGCACTCAAGAACAAGTCCAAATCACACATCCACTGAACAATCAAACACACAAGATCACAAGGTACATGAACAACAAAGGGAAAGATACAAGGTAAGGTTCATCTCCAGAGGAGGTCTTGATGATATCCTAGATGGATCTTCCCACAAGGGGGTGATGATATCCGAGGATCTTCTCTCTAGATGGAGGTCTTGGCCTCGAATGGAGTAGTGGTCTCTCTCTCAAGAGTAGAGATAGGTAGGAGCAAAGCTCACATACAAATGAGCTATCACTTTGCTAACCCTAGAAAGGAGGTGGAGGTGGTCTATTTATAGTCTAAGCCACGAAGGGTAAGTGGGAGAGGATACAAGGCCAAAGGCCAGCAGTTTGCCTACAGGCGAGGCGGTGATGGTTCATGAAATGCCGGCCTTGATAATCTTGCCTTTAGGCGGTAGTACCTTGGCAGTGAATACCGCTTGCTTTGAGTGATGATACCGCCCTTCTGAACTGAGCAGGTCCTTCTTCTTCCGTCTTCGCTTCATGCTTCCCTCGCGCAGACGATGTAGGCGTTCCTTGGCTTGCACTCCTCCTCATGTGCGGGAAGCTCCGACAATACCTATGCATGCACAGTGGAGTGTCAAGTAGTATACCATCCTCAAAGGGTCAAGTGAACACATGTAAGGAAGATTCACCTTTATGTATGAGAAGTAGAGATGCATACGTCACTTGTAAGCGGACTCTTGACATGGTGATGACCGTGGGATGCTCATCCAAACCAAGTACAAAGTCCATGCTAATGTCTTCCCAAGGTTGATAAGGAATAGGAAGAGGCATGTAAAGACCATGAGATTGAGCTTTTGACTTAGCTTTGCGGCATGTTGAGCATCTTGTGGTGAGCGTGAGGCGTCTCAAAATCTTTGGCCAAAAGTAGTTCTTGGAGGCGTGGCGAAGGTCTTGTCGCGTCCAAAAGTGTCCATGGTCCACCTCCATGGCCTCTTGCAAAAGACAAGCGAAGAAGACTAGGGTATGCATAGTTTGTTAGCTCTCATAAGATAACCATCCTTGAGGTAATATTATTCCCAAGATGTATCGTCAAACATTTAGCATAATGAGGTGCAAAAAATGGATCACTAGCATATAAATCTTTATGTGCTCAAAATAACATTCAACTCAAGTTGGGTGACAAGCGTGCATATCGTGAAAGTGCATGGCAACTCATTTTGCTTATGTACTTGATCACATATGGGAAAATTCAATAAATTCACTCCATTTGGCATGGCGCTTGTTCAATTTAGTTTGACCTTTTAAGTACTTAGCGTTTGATGATCGGTATGGATGACAAACTCATGAGGTCTAAGATAATGTTCCCAAACATGGAGGACACACTAAAGCATACAATTCCTTGTCATACAGGGATAGTTAAGTTGAGCACCTGAAGAGTTTTCACTAAAGAAGCAATGATTCGTTTTCTTGCATTAAAACTCCGCCAATTCCGATTACACTTGCATCACAATGAACCTCAAAAGTTTTGTCAAATTGGGCAAAGCAAGAATCGAACATGGTAAGCAAAGACTTGAGCTCATCAAAAGCGTTGGATTGCAAGGTCCCCAAACAAAAGGAGTATTCTTCTTACTCAAAGCATGCAAAGGAGCTGCAATAGTGCTAAAGTTTTTCTAAGCGGCGATAAAAACCTGCAAGACCAAGAAAACTTAGCACTTTTGCAAATTGGTGGGTTGGGGCCAAGTTGTAATTGCTTTGATCTTAGTTTCATCAACATGGACACCCTTGGAAGAGACAACGAAACCCAGAAAACCACTTTGTCAGCGCCAAAAGTGCATTTTTCAAGTTGGCATAAGACTTTCCTTTTGAAGGCGTTTGCAAAACAAGCAACATGATCAAGATGCTCTTTCATGGTTTTGCTAAACACAAGAATATCATCGAGTAAACCACAACAAGATTCCAATGTATGGACGAAGTACATGATGCATGAAGGCAGCACAAAAGTTCAGGAGCTTCCGACAAACCATAGGCATAACCAACCACTCATAAGCTAAATTTTGTTTTGAAAGCAGTTTCCATTCATCACCCTCATGAATGCGGATTTGATAATAGCCACTTTTAAGATCATTTTTGAGAAAAAGTTGGCTCCACTAAGTTCATCAAGCATATCATCTAAGAGGAATGGGATGCCTATATAGCGCCACGGTGATAGCATTTATAGGTCTACAATCGAACCTGGCGGAAACTTCCATCGGGCTTAAGCACAAGAATAGCAGGAGCAGCACAGGCTTAAGCTTTCCGTACATGACCATTGTCGATTAGTTGTTGTGTTGCCGTTGAATCTCCTTGGTTTCTTGGGATTGACACGGTATGGAGCTTTGTTTGGAAGTGGCGCTCGGGGATGAGTGGATTCGATGCTCAATGCCTGTAGAGAGGTAGACCGGAGGTAGCTCATCGGAAACACCAAAGGTAGCTCATGAGTGGTGTTAGTTTTGATTCTCCATCCTTGCACACAAGGACAAAGTGCATCACACTCGATGGGTTCTCACACACTTCTCGCATCTCATGTTTGGTGGCGAATAGTATGAGTTTTCTCTCTAGGCGAAAGAGGCTCAAATGTGGCTTGTGGCTCTCACTCACTTTTGGTGGCTCACTTTCTCACTCTTCTCTCTTTGGTTGATGGCTTGTTTGTGGCTATCACTTGACTAGGAGACATGGGTCGTAGGACATATTCTTTGCCTTTCATCTTGAAGCTATAGTGGTTTGCCCATTGTGGTAGACACCACGGTCGAGTGCCATGGCCGACCAAGGAGGAGGTGGCAGCGGTCATTGGACCACATCACACTCCAAAGTGTCCTCCATATGCCGATTTTGAAGGATACTTGGACGTATGCTCAACTTCGTATAGTCTGGAGTCATAGCCATTGAACCTTAGCAGGGTTGCGGATTCTTTTTGACCAATTGGAGCTTGGAGCATAGTTCTTCGCTTGCCAAGTTGTGGCAACTACCTCCATCGATGATGACCTTGATGGATCGTCCATTGATGCGGCCTTTGTGTGGAAGATGTGGCATCGTTGGACTTCTTCTTGTTGATGTTGAAGTGTCAAGACTTTGGAGACAACAAGGCGGGACTTCTATCTTCATCACAAAAGACTTGATCATCTTCATCCTCGTTGATCATGGCGGTGCATAGCCACTTGCTCAATAGCGTCCATTTCATCTTCACTCATTGGTCGTAGGTGCCATAATCGTTTTAGTATCATGGTGCGCTTGTTGGTGCATTCATATGACTTGTGGCCTCGACGCCCATAAGTGAAACACTTGAAGGAGCTTGTCTTGTGGTCTCATCGGTTGGAGTAGATGATGAAGCAGCGGCTTGAAGTTGCTTGTAGTAAGGAGACGACTTGAACTTGTGGAAGTTTTCTTGTAACTTGACTTGTCGTGTTGCTTGGAGGCTTGTTTGATGTTGAAGTTGGAGTAGTTATTGAAGCTTGGTTGTTGGAGAAGCCATTATGTCTTGGATGAGTACTGGCGTGCCAGAGTCATCTTGCACTTGATTCGCCTTTGTAGCTTGATGCAGGCTCAATGAGGTTGGAGTAGGGTTGGAAGTCGGTGATCTTCTTGATGAGATGGTTGAGTCCATTCAAGAATCGTGCCATTGTTGCTCATCATCCTCCGTGACATTGGCTCGAATCATGGCAATCTCCATCTCTTTGTAGTATTCTTCAACACTCTTTGTTCCTTGCTTGAGGTTTGTAGCTTCTTGAAGATCACGGTTGTAGTAGGTGGGCTGGCGTGCTCTCATGCATCCTTCATTTGAGCCCAAGTGGTGATTGGAGGTTCACCTCTTGCTTGTCGTCTCAAGGACTTGTTCCCACCATATGAGCACATAGTCTTGGAACTCAAGTGATGCCATAGCGATCTTCTTCTCTTCCTCATAGTTGTGCAAGCAGCGAAAATTTGTCGACCTTCAATGCCCATGAGAGGTACTCTTGGGATCATTGGTTCCATTGAACTTGGGCATTGTGAACTTGAGCTTGCCATAGCGTTGTTCTTCGTTGTGAGGTCAATGTTGATGATGGTTCTTGGCGTGGAGGTAATCATTCTCATGTTGCTCTTGTGGGAGGAAGTCCATTATCAACTTGCTCTTTTGATCTTGAGGTTGGGGATGAGCTTGAGGAACTTGGAGGAGCTTGTGGGGCTGGCGTTGCGCGTGGATGGTAGTTCCTCTCTTGTATTTCTTCTCGAGGCTTCCTCTTGATTCGCCTTCGCGATTGCGGTTGGCGATAGCTTGACTTGATGCTTGAAGGGCGTTCCGCCTCAAGAGCTTGTGCTTCTCGTTGTTGTTGTTGAAGATGAGCCTCGGTGTCTTGTTGCTCTTGATATAGCGTTTCGTTCTTGTTCTTGTTGGCGGCGAAGGCGTTGTCGTTCTTGAGCTTGAGCAAGCGCCACTTGGTTCGATTGAGGCGAGGAACTTGTTCATCAACTTGCTCTTAGGGATGCTTGTCATGTAGTGGGTTGCGAGATGCATAGCGGTCTTGTGTCTGCAGCTCATCGAAGAGTGTTCGATGGCGGTGTACTTGTGTCGAAGAAGGAGTCGTGAGATGGCGACTTGAGTGGCTCCGTCTTGAGTGTGAGGAAGTAGAAGGGCGCGGTTCACCAACAAAGGCGCGGATCTCGTCCATTCTTGCATCGTTCTCTTTCTTGTCTTGGCGTCGAGCTTGTTGTCGAATTAGTCTCTTGTCGTTGCTCGGGAGAGTCATGAAGTCGGTGGCGAGGTTGTCGTCGTTAGCTCATTGCTTGTTGCTCTTGATGGAGGCTCGTTGTGCGTAAAGAGGTGGCTCTTGGTGGCGTATGATGACATGTCGTCGTCTTGCTTTCGATGAAGAGTGGATTTAGAAGAACTTGGCCTATCCATCATTTCAAGCAAATTGTGAGTGCTAGAAGGAGAAGAGCGAATACCAATGTACCTTTGACGAAGTTGAAGATGAATCAAGTTCACTCAAATCACGGACAATGAAATAGCACTATTAGTACCGATCCTTGTCGATTCTCACACCTCATGAAGTAAAAGCTTTTGGTGGAGCTTGGTTGGGATGGTGGCACAAAATTGATTGCAATCGTTAGCTTGACTCAAAAATGTTGAAGAAGATTAGCAAATTCATATGCAACAAGTAGACCAAGCAAGTAGTGGTACGGAAACACACATAAATAGATAAATGGGATTGTGCAAACCAAAAGTGAGCCAAAATGTGGAATCCACGAAAATGCTCTTGTTACATACTAGAAGCACGATTGCTGCAATAGGTGGATCGTAGCTTGTGCACAACCTACTAGGCAAAAATGCAATGATCTCTATCCCAATATGCTATATGTATGGTATTTGGTGCAATGATCCAAGATGATGCTATGCTTGTTGCTTATAAGCTCTTTGCTTATCTTTCCTCTTTGCTTAAGCTTGAGTGGCTCTTTCTCTTTTGAGCTCTTTTCTTATGCAAACTTCACGAACCAAGATAGCAATTGTGTATCATGACAACTTTGTGACCAGAAGTTGATTTTGAGATATGCTACGATGGTATGTATGATATGGTGTATGCAACTAATGTGCACAAGTCACGTTGCCAATACTCAATGGCTAGTCTTGATGGGTAAGCAGCATAAAGATGGTCTATGATGGTTATCAATGCAATTGCAAGGTATGCGAAGATGTCGTCGAAGTTACGTCAGTAGCGAATATGAGTAGTCGAAGATGAGCGTTTGTTATCGAAGAATCTCACGCACCTAAATAGGACACGGAAATCTCAACTCAAATTCTCGAACTCAAATTGAATGGTAGTCTGGAGGTTGTGTCTTGGGGTTTTGGCAAGTGGAAAATGGTGGTGGTTGGGGTGGGGAGGTGGTATGTAAGTGTTGGTGGTGGTGGTGGTGGAGGGGACCGTCTGCAGTTTACGCGAGAGAAGCGGATGATCCGAGCCGAGGCGGATGTTCGGGCCGCGTCCGGATAATCCGGGTCGGTCCGGATGATCCGGGCTGGTCAACCTCGCCGCAGGAACTGCTCGGGAAGAACACAGCGGGAGAAATTACAATTTCGGGGATTTTGGATGGATTCGAGGGAGAAGGTGGGGAAAAGCAAGATCCACGAGTTACACGAATCCACGGATCAAAACAAGAAAACATCATCAAAACCAACAAATCACAAAAAATTTGGGGGTATTTTGTGGGATTTTGGATTTTAGGGCCGAAAACAAAATCAAGCTAGAAAACAGGGTAGGGGCTCCAAAAGCGTGATCAGCGTGGCTCATGATACCATATGATGTAGGTGGAACCCTATAGCGTCGATCTTTCACGTTTGGAGGGATCCTATGGAGGAAACACGAAGGACAGCGGAGGGGAAACACGGGGAAAGCGAGAGAATCACTCAACCAACAATCGATCACACAAGTGCTAGATCAACATACATGAGATCCACAAGATACAAAGTCAACTAGGGTAAGGATACAAAGGAACGTTCATCTCCAGAGGCCTTGATGTTCTTCCTAGATAGGGTCTTGAATCAGAGGATCTTCTCAGAAAGGTCCTGATCTCGAGGAAGTAACAGTGGATGAGCAGCTCTCACACAAATATTTGCTAATCAATGCTGAGTCTCAAAGTGAGGAGATGGGGTCCTATATATAGAGTTGGGGCGAAGAAATACATGGGCTCTTTAACCCAACCTGGCGGATGATCCGGACGAGGTCCGGATGATCCGGGCTGGTCGGATGATCCGGTGGAGGTCCGGATGGCCGGAATGAGTAATGTCGCGCAAGGCGGATGATCGACGGACGTCCGGGTCGAATCGGATGTTCCGGGACTTGGCCCGGATGATCCGGCAGATTGGAGCTTGAGGAATCCTCGGTTGATTTAGCGGATCGTCCGGGCGGGAGTCCGGATCGTCACGGGCTCTGTCCGGATCGTCCAGCGCCGTCTGGATCGTCGGCCACCTGGTCCTGGTGCTTTCCTCTCCGTCTTCGCATGTCTTCCGCTTCCGGTTCTCCCCTTCCTAGCCTCTTCATGGTTGACTCCTTGGTACACGAGTATGCATAGCATTTCCGTTTGAGTAGTAACCATGTCTCATGTGAATCGAAGGGGTGTAAGAGAGTGATGTCACCTCGGTTTCAAGAGCTCTCTTGCGAGTCTCGAGTCATAGGTCCTTGTGGGGTTGGATGTGTTGATGTAGAGTCCATGGGATGATGGATGGATCATCTATGATCGGCGATATCTCATTGGCCGTAAATTGAAGAAAATCCAGCGTCTATATGCCCTATTCTCCTTGTTGGCGGATGGCATCTGTAACTCATCGCGTGAAAGCCAGAACAAAAGGGCATTCTGGCATCGGTCAATATATATGTGGAAATGATATCTCCACTATAGAGGACAAGAAATTTTTGGCGGTCGGGCAAAAGCACGAAAATGAAGTACTTTCAGAATGCGCCATAGAATGGACAGATGTTCACTAAAGCGGTCATAATTTTCTCATTAGGAGTCGTGTCGGACCCGCAAGTACTCAAATTGCTCGCGGACGTGCAAATCAAAAAATACTCCCGCTTGCGCGAGGAGGCCGGAGTATCTCTCAATTCAGCCTTAAGCAGGACTTTTGGCCACGAAAGTCAAAGAACATCATTTGTCGCTATTTTTGAAGACGGTTTACGAACCCATTGGCACTTCCTTTTGATGGAAATTGAGAGATTATGTTTCTTGAAATGCTTTTAACTGGTAAAACAACGTATTTTCTGGATGCTCTATGATCCAGGCAATCTCATTAGGCCGTAAATTGAAAATCAGCTGACTATATGCCTTATTCTCCTTGTTTTGCGGATGGCATGTTGTAACTCATGCTGCGTGACAACAAAAAAGAAAATTCCTGGTGATTAGGACATCAATACCATTGTTACACCCAGCCCCTGCTGCTATACATCTTGGACCAATTACTAAGCTCGCGCATCAACTAAATTACCGGTACTTTCGTTTCTTGGTAATGATTCTAATGTTCATGAGAATATGATGCAGCCTAAATTGGATACATTTGTTTTACAAATGAAGGGCCTATGATGTAGGGTAGAACCCTATGGCGCCGATCTTTCACGTTTGGGCGGGACCCCTCGAAGAACCCGATGAACACGGGGATGAGCAGGGAGAAATCACAAGGGAAACACTCAAGAACAAGTCCAAATCACATCCCTGAACAATCAAACACACAGATGATGAGGACATCAATACCATTGTTACCACAGCCCCTGCTGCTATACATCTGGACCAATTACTAGAGTTAAAACGCATAACTAAATTACCGTACTTTCATTTCTTGGTAATGATTCTAATGTTCATGAGAATGATGCTGCCTAAATTGGATACATTTGTTTTGCTTACAAATGAAGGCCTAACGGAGAAGGATGAACATTAGAGCAAGAACAAGCATGGAGATGATGGCATGCAAGAGGACAGAATAGAGTTACAAGTGATGATTTCAGGACTTTGAAGCCACCATAATGAGTGCATGAAGCCTTGGACAGTATACAAGATGCCACTTCATAAATTTACGTTCAGAGGCTATTCTAGGTGCTCGTCACTTTATTATTGGGCCAGGCCCATGTAATTTCGAAATACATTAGTATAGGCTATTGAGTCCGTATGAAACAAGAGATAGGGTTAGTTTGGGACCCTCCACCAAGGCCACAAATTCACCCTCTTCCTCCATATATACATTAGGGCACCGTTTAGACTTAGGTTTGTTTAGATTAAAAGTTCGCCATAGCTGCAACCCGGCGTGCCGTTTGTGTTCATGACCAGAAAGGCGTCACGAACCCCAGATCAATAAAGCTTTCATCTTATATTGTATGGATTGCAATCTCAGTTTCTTGCTTGTTCTTCGTTTGCTCAGGAAATAGACCCTCGATAGGCGGTGTCCCGATCTTTCGATGAGATGATAACTATCGATTTGGTGGAGCGACTTTGGCGATCCGACTACAAGCGTGCCTGACGTTGGCAGCAATCGCTAAACCAACTCCGAGAGGTTATTGACCACGGAGCATAATCAACCTGACCACGAAGGTCTATTCCTGCAAGCAATCGAAGAAAAAGCAAGAATATGATAAAGCAATCTGAATATTGCGGTATGTATGTATTGATAAAGGTGGGGATCAAAGCGGTCTTGGTCTGGTCGTTGGACACAAACGAAAATACTATACAATATTAACTTTACTAATCAATCAAAATAAACTCTACTTATATAGGAGCAGGAAGGGTGGAGGCGTCCCAAGGCAGCCTAAAACTAACCTAGGTCATACAGGCCAATGGGCCCAAGTGGAGGGTGATAACACCTTTGGACTTGTGGTTTGACTCGGATTCTGGTGCAGCGTCAGATTGTTTCGTCCACAACTCAACGCTCCGGATGGCTTTTAAGGTGATTCAATTGTGCTGGAAAGAGCAAAATCTACTTTCCAACAAAAAGAATCACCCAATTCGAGTCCGTATGAAAAAGTTGTTGACGTTTTAGTCAGGTATGTCTGTGCAGTCGAATCTGAATTCAGAACGTGAGAGACTTGGACTCTATCTTCTCTTGGCCCAAAGTGACGAGAAGACTTTTTGAACAACTAAACTTCTCTTTATCTTCATATGTGGATTGTACAAATGTCCCATACACCTGCAATTAGAAAAACACAAAAGTGTGTGAAGTATTTTTTGTTCTGGATAACATAAATAATTATTGAATATTTGCTCTAGAAATCACAACAAATATGCATGTATGCAATATTTTGGTCATATCAAAATGTCCTCATCATCCTCCTTCTTGAAAATAAAGCCGTCCTCGGCTTAATCTAAATGTGGCTAACAAAAGACAAATTTTTATTTTATATGTATTCATCCATTTTACTTCCCTTGATTTTTATATTGACACATGAATAGATGAGTAACTTTTTAAAAATCTAAAGCCAACAAATTAGCACAAGAACTAGAAGGCATGAAAATATTGCAACTCAGTTTGCATATAAGTGAAACTCTTATTTATTTCAAAAGTTTGACAATGTTCATCATTAAACCATCCCAACATTGGTGAATAAACCTTATTTGAATCAAATTTACATGCTACAACATGCTTAGATAAAAACATGCAATGAGTCATTGACACAGAATCATCACCAAGATTAGGGTCATATCAAAACGATTAAACATTGATTCTTTTGCATCAACAATTAATTCAATGGGTGCCTCAAAATTGTTGGTATTTCAATTGTTTGATCACATGGCGCATTCATGCGTATCAAATTCTCTAAAATGGGTGTTGTGCTCAAATCACCGGGTAACTCAACAAGGGATACATTCAAGTTAACTAGGGATGCATCATTCTCATTGAAATTAAATCATCAAACCTTTTGTTACCTTTAGCAAAACGTGCTGATGTGTACGATGAACAATCCCACTCTTGAGATGATGCCCTCAAATCTGATGGGGCTGCTCTAGTAGGTGCGGTTGGAGGAACCAACCGGCGGTGGTGACAAACTGGAAATAGTTGTTGTAGTCACCCAATACCTCTGTAAATTCTCTCAAAGGTACAACACGAACATACATACGGTAATGCAATGAGGAATATCTGAAATCTTCCTAATATCATGGTTCAAACCACCAAAAATCTATTCATTGTATCATCCTCAGTTCTTCTATGTCACAATGATGCATATAAGATTTGAACTCTTGGTAAAGTATGAACAGTGTTATTGCCTTGTTTAAATTGTTCAAATTTGCGAAGCAATTCACGGCGATATAAGGAGGAAAAACTGTTTTCTCATTACATCTTTCAAATCTTTCCAAGTTGTGGGTTGGTTATCAATGTTTTTCTTACAATACACTCCACCAAACAAAGCAAAACCGTAAATGCTCTAGTGGCAGCTCTTTCGCTCAAGTTCGAAAAACATGCTGACTAAAAATTTGTTCTACTTCAAGCTCCCAAGCTAGATAAATAAAGGATTAAATCTACCCTCAAATGACGGTGAAAAGCTAACCTGGCCATGTGCTTGTGTGTTGTCCCAACTCCGTGATGGTGAAGATGTGTTATGTCCAAGAACTTCTATCTCGAAACCTGTCATGATTAGTAGAAACAAAAACAAAATTAGAATAATGTTCCTATGAACTACTAGGATGTGGTTGTTAAGTGCTCACATAAAGCAAATATAAATATCTTACAAGTTCTTACCATGCGGCAGGTGGTGACAGGCAAAGGCGGTGTCAATTAACTCTGAAGATTGTGTAAAGCGATTGCCGGGGCGTCCTTATACGGTGTAGAAATATGTGGAGCTGGGTTGGCTATATTGGTAGCAAAAGATTAGCAATAATCAATTCAAAGATGCAATGTTGAATAAGCGCTCAAGGTTTGTCTGGTCCTAGGCTGACCGGACTAGAGGCGAGCCTAGAATACTAATGAGGTCCTGACGCCAAACTAGCATCAATGAAGGATACTAAGTAGCTCTTGACAGCAAGATATAAGTGAAGATCACAATGGTAGTGAAGATAATGATGAAAAACAACTACCAAGCAGGACATACAACAAATTCTCTCAACTTTCCTCTTGAAAGTTTGGCCAATTTTCTGATAAATTTTCAAAGAATGCTACTAACTCAAGCTTTCAATGCAAAAGAATCACTCAATTCGAACTGATATGAGGTCAAAGAATTCTAAAACTGGCCAAAAATTGGAACAATCTGTGTTCACAAACGGGGAAAAAAACCTTTGAAGCCGATTTTAAGGTGTGAAATATTGAACTAGCTTCTAACTATTTAAATCCTCTCGCTAGCTTCAATTTGAGTACTCCGGAAAAGCGAGTAGAATACACCTGTTTTGAACGGTCATAAAAAGATTCTAATCCAATTCAGGTCGATTGATTCTAGATAGATCCGATTTTTTTTTCTTTTTCCTCCCTTTTTTTTTCCTCCTCTTTTTTTTTTTTCTTTTTTTTTCTTTTTTCTTTTTTTTTCTCCCTCTTTCCAAGACAAACTAGATAAGATCGATTGGATCGGGGATGTGAATGACCTCAACTATGATTATGACAATGAACATGCGTACGTGGTAAATTAATAGATGGGATGGTGGACAGCGGAAGGATAATGATGCAGTGGGGCGTGACTAATGTGAACGAACTTGAAACTCTAAAGAACTAGACACTAAACCAGCAACGACACGGCGATGCAACCGATAATTCAACTATCAACGAATCGAAAATTGCAAAGGCTCGGTGGCTTGGATAAAGGATGAACAGATCTAACTTTTTTGTGGCTTTTTCATGGACTATAGGTATGAATGACGATCCGATCTAAACTTGAAAACTGTAAAATCTCACCGAGCAACCTGGCCCATACCACTTGATAGGGGGGTGTCCGATCTTTCGATGAGATGATAACTATCGATTTGGTGGAGCGACTTTGGGATCCGACTACAAGCGTGCCGGCGTTGCGTTGAATCGCTAAACCAACTCGGAGGTTATTGACCCGCCCGGGCAAATCAACGACCACGGGTCTATTCCCAAGCAATCGAAGAACAAGCAAGAATATGATAAAGCAATCTGAATATTGCGGTATGTATTGATAAAGGTGGGGATCCGTGGCGGTCTTGGGCTCGTTGGACACAACGAAGTACCGAAGTTGCAATGGCTAACCAAAAAATCCCAAGCAAAAAGCTACTAGATGGATCTACTTATAGGAAGCAGGGGTGGCCAAGGAGGTGGGAGACGTCCCAAGGCGGCCTAAAACTAACCCTAGGTCTACAAGGCCAATGGGCCCAAGTGGAGGTGGTAACACCTTTGGACTTTGGTTTGACTGGATTCGGTGCAGCGTCAGTTTTTACAACCACCTCCGGATGGCCTTTGATAGAGGCAAAGGTGTCCGTCTTCGATGAGATGGTGGATTTGCTTTGGTAAGTCGACTTTGGGATCCGATCGGCGTCGAGGGCGTCGCCCAAATTTCGTAAACCAACTCCGGGTTATTGACCCGAAACGATCACCCACGAGGGTCTATTTCCTGCTAAAAGCGAAGAACAAGCAAGCTGAGATTGCAATCTGGATATTCGAATATAAGATACTTTATTGATCAAGGTGGGGTTCTGGGTTTTCAGTGTTGAAACAAACGAAATCTTGAAGTTGCAGCTATGGGAACTTTTGATCTAAACAAAACCCAAGTCAAGGGTGCCCTAAGGGCTGTATATATGGAGGAAGGGGGGTGAATTTGGCCCTTGGTGGAGGGTCAAACCCTTATCTCTTGTTCCCCACATCGGACTCTAAAAATACCTATACTAATGTATTTCAAATTACATGGGCCTGGCCCAATAATAAGGTGGACACCTAGAATAGCCTTGGGCGAATATTATGTGGCATCTTGTATATTTGTCCAGGCTTCATCACTCCTATGGTGGCTTAAAGTCCAAATCATCACGTAACTCCGTTCTTGTCCCTTAGCATCCATCAACTCCATTGTGTTCTTGCTCCAATGTTCATCCTTCTCCAAGCTAGGCCCTTCATTTGTAAGCAAAACAAATGTATCCAATTTAAACATCATATTCTCATGAACATTAGAATCATTACAAAAGCGAAAGTACGGTAATTTAGTTGGCTTTGACTCTAGTAATTGTGTATGTATAGCGCGGGGGTGGGTTAACAATTTGATGTCCTCATCATCCTCCCTTCTTGAAATGAAGTGTCCTCGGGGCAGCTCATCTTCCTCACCCAAATATGGTTCTCTGAATGTTAAAAGTGGGACTAACCCCAAAATCTGCAGGCAGCTCAAGTTTATATGCATTATCATTTACTTTCTCCAACACCTTAAAGGGACCAGACACGTGGCATTAGCTTTGATTTGCTAAATCAGGAAATCTATCCTTATAAATGTAACCAAACAAGATCTCCGTGCAAACACAACATGTTTCTATTATCTCCAAAGTTTATATTTAGCATTCATCGCTCAATGTTTTCCTTAGTTAACTCATTTTTAAAATCAATTCAAATTCTTTAATCAAAATTAACCTTCTCCAAGATGGAAAGGGCAACAAATCAATTGGTGCCCGGGTGAAACCATACACAACTTAAAAATCTTGTAGTAGAATGCAATGAGCGATTATAAGCAAATTCAATATAGAACATTCCTCCCATTTTCTTTTATTCTTTAGAACAGCCCTAAGCATAGTAGGCAATTTCTATTACTAACATTTTCCATCGTTTGGGGTGACAAGTAGTAAAAAGCGTTTAGTCCCCAACAGCCCTAAACATCTCCAAAAGTGGCTGAAATTTAGTATCACGATCTGAAACAAATATTTGGCCACCATGGCGAATAATTTCAGAAAGAACAAATCCAAATTGAAAACCTTTTATGACATGGTATAAATTGCCATTTTTGAAATCTATCCACGACAACAAAATGCTATTCCCTTCTTTGTTCTAGGTAAACCTAAAACAAAGTCCATAATATATCCTCCCAAGGAACACTAGGTAAGGCAAGGCATATATAAACCATGAGGTTTAGCTGACTTAGCTTTTTGACATGTAGTCGGAGCAATAAAACCTCAACATCCGTCTCATCTTTGGCCAAAAGAAATGTTGAAATCGTCCTCCGTCTTCTTCCGCCGTGTCCCTTGTCCTCCTCCATCCCTCCCAACAACAAAAAGCGGGCTATGGAATGCATAGCTTGTTGACGGAACACAAATCCATCATTAACGACAAACTTGTTCCATGTTCTTCCTTCTTTACAATTCTGCAATACATCTTTAAAATCACATCATGCACATATTGATCTTTGATGGTCTCCAAACCAAATATTTTGAAGTCAAGTTGTGAAAGCATAGATAAGGTGACGTCATTTTTTACCCCGGTTTTGTTCTCGAAAATTTCAGGTTTTTAGCTTGACTTTTAATATGTTTCAAAGATTCATGATCGAATGTATAACAAATTCTTTGGGCCATAAATAATGTTGCCATGTTTCTAAAGCCGAACAAGAGCATATAATTCTTTATCATAATGGAATTCAATAGGATTCAATTTTTGAAAAGTATGCAATAGGTTTGCCATCTTGTAATAAACACCTCTAATCCAATTCCACTAATCACATTCAAGCTCAAAATTCTTATTAAAATCGGAAGTTGGAGTAAAGGGCGTTAACACTTTCAATACGTGAAGGCTTCTTCCTGGGTACCCCAAACAAAGGCACATCCTTCTTTGTAAGCTCGTTGAGAGGTACAATGGTGCTGAAATCTCTCACAACCTATAAAAAGCGAAAAAACTCCTCCTTGTGTGACCGTTTTGGGCTCGGCCAACTCTCAATACTTCAATCTTGGCTTTTCAATTCAATTCCTTGGAGTAACAACATAGCCGAAAAGATCTGTTCAAAAGGTGCACTTCCCAAGGTTACCAAACAAGCGTGCATCCGTAGAGCATTAAAAACAAACGTAAATGTTCCAA